>VDFB02177126.1:0-22586 GCA_007258455.2 Sequoia sempervirens | reverse complement strand
GTATTATCAAACGGCTTCCTACCTTGGATAATTTCTAGCTTAATGTAACCCACAAATTTTCCTTGTCTTGATTTCTTGTTGGGCCATATATATTAAAGAGGATGAATTTAAGGTTGCACTTTAGGCTTGAGGCTTCACACATCATCCAATTTGCTTCTTTCTCAATGATATTCATTGTTACTTTTGTACTTCACCATATAATTCTGATTCCACATGTTGTACCAAATGTTTTTTGAGAATGATTCATCCCATCCTCTGAGAAGGAAGATTTGGTTGTCTACTTCTTCTATCTTATTTTCTTACAATAGTATTATATCAGCCTCTACTCTTTATACCTGGTGCTTAATTAAGGGCCTTTTATTAGGGGTGTTTAAGCCCCTAATGTTCCATGTTGTTATATTCATGGTTCCTTTTTGAGCGAGTTCTCTCCTACCTTTGTTCCTTGTAAGAAATTTTTGATGCTTTTGATGCCCTTCTCTTGAGAAAATTCTTCTCGCCTTTGCTTATTTGATTTTCAACCTTTCTTTTTATTTTCTTTTTTAACTTGTTCTAGTAGTATGGCTATTGTCTGATCAATGTTTCTTGTATATATTATGTCCAACTCATCACACTCCTATTCATTGCCACTTTCAAAGATACATTCTTGGTTACCTTCTTAATTTTTCTTGAGGTTAGGTATAGAGTTTTCTTCCTTCCTTGCTTCATTCTCCTGTTTAGGGTCACTCTACCTTTTTCTTGTTGCTTTATGATCTTTTAGAATGATTGACATTATCTCCTGCTTTTTAGGGATTTCTATTTTAGCAGTGCCCTCCTCAATTTTACTGGTGTCCTTTATCCCCCATTCCTTCTTTGTCTTAGTGGGTTATTTGCATTGTTTTGTCATATGATTTCTTGACCCACATTTCAGACAATAAAATTTTTGCTCCTCCACTTCAACTACCCACCTCCAAATCCCAATTTTAGACTTTAGCTTTATTTCTTTAGGAATTTGTTTTATTGTTGCTATTTGCATCCTTGTATACAAATATGAGTTACTCTCCAGTAAAGGGATGCCAATTTTTATTAGTGTTCCCAAAGATCTTCGTATTTTTTTCGAACATTCCTCTAACCATTATTCTAATGAAATGTTGTATAGAAATTAGGGTTGGCCAACCCAACCAAATTAGGGACATTACAGTCCTTGCATCCTAGAGATTGCTTGTCCTCATGCAATCCATACTTGGATACCAAAACTGAATGCCAAGATCCCATATCAACCTTAGAATCATTGTTCTACCACTTCACTACACAACTTTGATATAAATATATCTCTTCCAAACCCCATCATCAATCTTATCAAACTTGGAATAAGGGAGTGTGAATGTTTCTTGGACCACCTCCATGTAATCAAAGTACATAATCATGGGGCTTTCTAAAATGTGTGTTGTTGTTTGACTCAAATTATATTTGTTAAATTATTCTTAAAAAATAATATAAAGATATAGTTCTTTTCCTCATTCAAATTTTCTACTCAAACTAATCTTTTTCTTAATAAACATACAATACATAGCCAAAAAATAGACAAACTTGATTCTTCATTCTTTTACTCTAGGGATATAAAACTAAATAAATTTAAAACATCAATTATTCTACTCTATTTAACAAACAAGCTATTCTAATTGAAATAACTAAAATGAAATAATCTTCATACTAAGGAATCAATGATTTTAGACGCTAGAGACTAAAGGTGTTGTGGCAATAATGTTATGATAGACCAAGCTTTCTCTTCTCTTTCTATATTTTCTAATAGAAGTGTTTATGTTAGGTATAAAATAAAAGAAAAATAATATAAAGAGCATCAAAGACAAAATAAAATACTATTATGAAATTTTAATTTATTAATAACTAGACAAAAAATAGAAAGGTTATATAGTAATGGTAAATGAAAATTGTTGACAACTTTAACAAAGATAGTATTTATCTCATGCAACAACCAAGTTAATGAAGTAACAAAATTTCATCTATTAATGATCTCAAATCTATAGATGGTTTTGGACCAATATTTTATACAAGAACATTACTAAAATGAAAGACATGGTGTATATCATAAATATTCATGAATCTTTTTGAATTAGATCAACATTGAGAAATAGTTCAAAATCAACACTGTGTAACATTTCAAAATTATTTGCAAAAAGGATTAAAAAACACCTCATCAGAATAATATTGGTTCAAAATGTAGTTGACTATTTTGGATCGAACAGATACAACTAGACTATTTTTAAGAAAATCTATAATTCTTTTTCTTTATCTCATTCGAAAGAATTCCCTAGAAAACACAAGGATAGTTTTTAACCAATTTTCTATATAAGATAATTAATAAAATGATAGATAGATTATGTATGGTGACTATTGATGAATTATCAAAATTAGATTCATATAACTTAAGACAGTTCAAAATCCCTAGTCTATAATTTTTCAATATTGTTGGAAAATGGATTAAAAAGCCTCTCTAAGGTAATATTGTCTCACAATACATATGATTGTTGGCAATAATGGATAACTAGTAAAATTCAATGTTGAACTCAATTTGAACACCCAACTAACAGATGTATTATAAATTATGCTTCTGGGTTGCCCGGGACTTGAACCCGGAGCTCATCGGATGGAGTGGATTATCTGCTCTTTTTATAAGAGTAAGAAATCTCTCCCCAAACCGTGCTTGCAATTTTCATTGCACACGGCTTTCTCCATGTAGTGATTTATTAATCATTTGGTTGGATTTCCGGGTGGAAAAGATCTATAAGATCCTAAATGGATCCTGGCAATTGTTCAATAAGCATTTCATTCGTCAAATCAGTTTTCTATTTGTTTATTCTGCATCTTTTGCCAGAAATTAGCCAGGGGATTTATCTGGCTAATTTCTGAATTCCAAATTCGTTCTCTCTGTAAACGATTTTTTGAAAAGGACGAAGAAATGAATTCTCGCTCTTTTGAAAACGATTTTGTAAAGAGTTCCGAACCTAATTGTTCCCGAACTACACGTATCGTACTTTTATGTTTACAGGCCAAAGTTTTAGCACATGAAAGTAGAAGTATATACTTTATATGATATAAACCATCTCGGTTCATTGATCCATTGTAGTAATGAAAAATACGTATCAATCATTGTTTTTTTTTTTCATTGATTCCTTCCATGCTTACTATAATTAGTTATTTTTGTTTTTTATTAGCTTTGCTTATTTTCACCTCAGTCCTATTCATTGGGTTAAGCAGTATACGACTTATTTGAAATAAAATAAAACCCTAAATAGGAATTGAGATTCCGAATCAATTTGAGGTACTATATAGATTAGCTATGAATCCTTACCTATTCTTTTTTAATAAATAAAAATATGATTGAAGTTTTGTCATCCGGAATTGTGTTAGGTCTAATTCCTATAACTTTGGCTGGATTATTTGTAACTGCATATTTACAGTACCGACGCGGTGATCAATTGGATATTTGATTTAGGACCATATTATGGTATGAACGGGTCTCCTACTGATTCTGAGGGATCAGATCCTATTAGCTGTTTCAGTTTAAGTGACAAGAAGATCGGATAAAATAAAAAAAGAAGGATCTCGCTCTGTAGGATTTGAACCTACGACATCAGGTTTTGGAGACCTGCGTTCTACCAAACTGAACTAAGATAAAAAGCCTCTTCTTTTACTTCTTTCTCAAAAAAGAAAAAGCTCTTAGTTCAAGAGGCACTACACAAACATTCCTCCTAGAGTAGCTGTTAATATGAATAACAAAAACTCTGTTACAGCCATTTCTGTACATTGAATGTATTCCACGGATAGAGGAATACATAAAGTGGAACATAATAAAATGAGAAACCGAAATATTTTATTAAAATTGTTTGTTTGGAAATTACCAAAAAAACTGATCGTAGGTTCTTCTCTCCATTGAAATAACAGAACCGCTATGCTTAGCACTAAACTTGTTAAAGAGATGAAATAGAACCAAGTTGTCTTTTTCTGATCAGAAATGAAATCGATAACTAGAAGAAGAAATAGGCTGAAAATCAAGATACATTCTGGAAAAATGGAACTTCCATATAAGAGAAGCAAATGAAATTCTTTCATAAAAATGATTTAAAGGTATTAATTGAAAACGAATTTTTCATTTTGGCCGGATCATGATTTAGTAACTTCAATTAATCTTGGAGAAACATTTTCTTCCATTTACATTTATAATAAACCTAATGGATAAGATTGAATATTGATAATCTCCTTATTATCATTTATCTATGATTTATTTTTCATTCTTCTTTTCCTTTCGTTTTCGTTCCAATAAAATTTGGATAAATTTTGATAAAGTAAGTTTTCTTTTATTGATCAGAATGGAATAGATCTATTTATATATTAATGGTAATGTGCAAAAGCTTTATTGGATTCCGCCATTTTATGAATCTCTTCCTTCTTGCGTATAGCATTGCCTTTCTCTCTGGCAGCATCCATTATTTCGTAACTCAATTTGAAATGCATATTTCGACCAGAACGTTTTCGGGATGACTCTAATAACCAACGAATAGCAAGTATTTTTCCTTCTTTATTTTTTATTTCAATGGGAACTTGATAAGTGGATCCACTTACACGTCTTGATTTTACTATCAATTTGGGAGTTAATTTGTGTATTGCTTGACGTAGAACAATTAGTGGATTTTTCTCTGTTTTTTGTTGAATCTTTTTTAGAGATTGATAAAAAATTCGACCGGGCAAATCTTTAACTCTTCCACCTCTTACTAATACTACAGAATGTTCTTGTAAATTATGGTCAATACCAGGTATATAAGCAGTGATTTCATATTTAGAGGTTAATCGTACTCTGGCGACTTTGCGTAAGGCAGAGCTTGGTTTTTTAGGGGTGATAGTGGAAAAGTTGACAGATAAGTTACCTTTACTGCCACTATACAAAACCGTACATGAGAATTTCACCTCATACGGCTTCTCGTTCAATTCTTTTGAAGTAGGACATTTTGTTTTTCGAGTATTCCCTTTCTTCATTATGAAAACTTGATTAGACAGTTTTCGTGTTTTAACATGAATGATTCTATATATTCCATTTTTTTTGTAACAAAATAACTCTATTAAAAAGAATGAGAATGACAACCTGTTTTTATCCATTATTAGTAATATGCTCATTTTTTATTTATATCTCGAAATATCATTTTTTTGAATCACAAATTAAATTCAAAATTGACGGGTTAATGTGAACTTATCCGTGTAGTTATCCATTATTTAACTAGGAATCGATTTGATAAAAGATTTTGACGTTCGTGCTTTGGTTTGGGTGGCATGGTTTGGCTGCTCAGGATTATTTCGATGGCCTATGATAAAATGTATCAATAGAATATATTCTTCGTTCCGAGCGGCTGTGCCCGCCAATCGGCAATATAAACTGAGAAAGTCTAGGGAAAATGCCTTTTAAAAGTATGCGTTTTTAAATCAATGCTATTTGAAGTTTCGGAACCTGCTCCTAGGTAAGCAATGGCCATTATCAAATTTTATGTTAATACTACTACCTTAAGTAAGGGAAAAACTTTTGTCGAATTCAATTTAAAATGTACCTTTGGATATAGGAGTCATGAAAATACGACTCAATGCCCAGTGGTCAACTATGGCTTTGATGGGCGGTTTTGCCAAGATAGACAATAATGAAATAACATTATTGGTAAATAATGCAGAAAGAGGTATTGAGATTGATCTTCAAGAGGCTCAGGAAAGTTTTAGATTAGCTAAAGCTGATCGTGCGCGAGCTGAAGGCAAAAGACAAGCAATCGAGGCTGATGTAGCCCTCAAAAGAGCTAGAACACGACTAGAGGCTGTTGATGCTATTTTGTCGAGATAAATAGATATTCATCCAATGAAATTGGAAGTAAATGGATAACGATCGGAAGTCTTCAACTTGCTGAGCCAATAACTAGTCACATTTCTACCTATGCCCATACCGTCTGCTATTGCAATTTTTTTCATTTTCTTTTTCGCCTAAAATGAAATGTATCGCATTTACTTCTAATATAGAATAAATTAGAATTGCGGAAAGGTCCGCAGGTCAATCGAAATAAGAAATCGGGTTGCGTCATACATACATAACATGATACAATATCACTTGAAAGAGAAGCCTTTTTGACAAAAAAGGCTACAAAATGTGTATTTTGTACAAAAATTTTGAAATACAAAAGTGATTCTTTACGTTCGACACCCAGGTCGAGTAGACCTCGTTCTTGTAAGAGCTATTAACCAATAAATCATAGGGAGGGACTTATTTATGTCACCAAAAACAGATTCCAAAGCAAGTGCCTTATCTTAAAGTCAAAAGATTACGATTAATTCTATTATACCTCGGAATATGTGACTCAAAGATAATTATATCTGCGACCTTCAACTCGAGTACCCCCTCGAAGAAGCTTAGAGCAAAGCAGTAGTCGCTTCACCCTTCGACTGGTACGTGGACCACTGTTTGGACCGATGGACTTACCAGTCTTGATCGTTACAAGGGCCGATGCTACGATATTGAACCCGTTCCTGGAGAGGAAAATCAATTCATTGCCTATGTAGCTTACCCCTTAGATCTTTTTGAAGAAGGTTCTGTTACTAACCTGTTCACTTCTATTGTAGGTAATGTATTTGGATTCAAAGCCTTACGGGCTCTACGTCTGGAAGATTTACGAATTCCTCCTGCTTATTCAAAAACTTTCCAAGGACCACCACACGGTATTCAAGTGGAAAGAGATAAATTAAACAAATACGGTCGTCCTTTGTTGGGATGTACTATCAAACCAAAATTGGGCCTTATCCGCCAAAGAATTATGCGGTAGGATGCTTCGCGAATGTCTCCGGTGGACTTCGACTTTTACCGGGCGATGATGAAAAACGTGAATTCAAACCATTTACTGAGAGATCGCTTCGGCTTTCGGTGCGTAAGCACTTTATGCCAGCCGAGATCGTGAGATTAAGGACATTACCTCAACGCTAAATTGCACGCGGTGAAGAAGAAATGATGAAAGGGCGATTCGGCCGTAGAATTGGGATTCGCATCATGCAATGACCATTCCACTGGAGGCTCTTTTACTGGCAATACCGCTGGCCTCCATTATTGTCGTAGATAATGGCCTGGCTTCATTCACTGCAACGCGCAGCCATTGGATGCATAAAGAAATCATGGTATGCACTTCCTCGCACTCAGCTGTTAATCGGGCTTCATTTACCTGCTAATACAAGAATATTTTCTAAGATCATAGAGAAGCAATTATTATTTAATACAGCTATTTGCGCAAGTGTTCTACGATTTGTAAACAACTGCCTTTTGTATAAAAAATGTATAAATTGATTATAGGAGACTCCATTAGCACGAGATGCTGCATTAATCCGAGTAATCCACAAACGACGAAAATCTCTCTTCCGCTTAATTCTATCTCGGTGAGCGGAAACTAAGGCTCTCATCTTCTGTTGGTTAGCAGTCCTAAAAAGTTTTGAATGGGCTCCCCGAGAGCCTGATACAAATGCCAGAATCTTTTTTCGACGTTTTTTAGCTATATATCCACGTTTAACTCTGGTCATTGAAGTTGATTCTTCATAAATGACTAATCTATTTTTTGATCAATCATTTTTTTGTTTTGTTTATTAAGAATAAAACTGATTGTTTTAATGTATAAAATAGAGATTCCAATTGCTTTCTTTTATTACCTTTAACCTTCCAACCATAATGTATGTAAAACTATGTTTACTCATTCTCAATTGAGCATCCGCTTCCTTTCGCTATGATCACGACAACTCGCTGCATTTCTGTCAATAATGTGATCGTGAGATTATCATTCCATCGCTACGTTTAAGTTCTTTACACGCACGTATAACTACGGCTCTAACTACTTCTGATTCTTGCAGAGTCATATTAGGTGCTGCTTCTTTAATTATAGCGATGATAATATCGCCGATATTAGCGGTGTTACGATTACCTGCTCCTAGCACTCGAATACACATTAATTTTCGGGCTCCACTGTTGTCTGCTACATTCAATTAAGTTTGGGACTGAATCATTTTTCCTCCAAAAGAATTGTTACCTCGGCAGAAAAAAAGTATTTCTTATCAATTAAATAATCTTTTCCTACCAGAAATATCTCTTTGGTTCGGCATTATTTACGCAAACTAGTAATAAATTTAGTATGTATAGGCATTTTATACGCAACGATTTGAAAAGCTGCTCTAGCTATAGTCTCTGATACTCCACTTATTTCATAAAGTATTCGACCTGGTTTGACGACGGATACCCAATATTCTGGAGATCCCTTGGCTTTCCCCGAACCCATACGTATTTCTACAGGTCTCGTTCTAATAGGTTTGTCGGGAAATATATGTATCCATATTTTGGCACCGCGACGGGCATAACGAGTAATTGCTCGTCGTCCTGCTTCTATCTGCCCAGATGTGATCCAAACAGGTTCCAATGCCTGAAGAGCAAATCTACCAAAACAAATGCGATTTCCCCGAGAAGATACTCCCTTGATTCTTCCCCGAGAATATACCCAATGCCAGATAGCTGCTAAAAAGCACAAGCCAGAAAACACAATATGTGCCCCGGCCACACCTTCATAACTCCAAATACCTGGATTAGATACAGTTTCTCCGGTTATACTCCATCCACCCCATGAATCCTTTATTCCTAAACGAGTCATAAAAGGTATAACGAACATACCTTGTCTCCACATTGGATCAAGAATAGGATCGGATGGATCGAAAACTGCTAATTCGTAAAGAGCCATTGAACCGGCCCATCCAGAGACTAGAGCTGTATGCATTATATGCACAGCGATTAACCGGCCAGGATCATTCAACACGACGGTATGGACACGATACCAAGGCAAACCCATGAAAATACCCCTTTATCAGAAAAACTAGACACTATGTAACTTTCTCGCATTAGAGAAGATTATGCTATGGAGCTAGACCTTTGTCTCAAAGATGAACATCTATTAATAGAATAGAACAGTTTCAAAAAATAGAATTGAGAAGCGGATATATTTTATCATTTATATGTACCAATATACAATGTGGAAATTGGTCCCATTTGTTTTGTATCAAACAAGTATCAAACAAAGTAAAGTAATAAATTACTCTACAAAAGACTTAATGAATTAGGTATTTTACGAAGAAAGGCACGCCCGCTTATTTGGTCCTATCACTCATTTGATCTTATAATCTATCTTTGAAAAAAAAAAAAAAAAAAAGACTATTTAATATACTTTTGATATAATAATGAACAACTTACCCTCTCTTTTCGTGCCTTTGGTGGGCTTGTTTTTTCCAGCAATTACAATGGTTTTTCTTTAGTTCTATATTCAAAATGACGAAATTCTATGAATCTGATCAATATATATATACCTATATATATTGATTTTTTCTAATATAAGATAAAACCTTGATAAATAGATCTAAATAGATATTTCTCTTTATTTAGATCTATTCATATATATGATAAATAACAATCTATGGATAGAATGTAAATGTATATGGTATAATATGTATAATACATAGTATACAGACCCGTGTGTGAAAGAATAAATCTTTTTTACGTATACTTCAAAATATGTGTATATAGACATTTCAATATAGAGATTGATATTTTTATTTGACTGATACAATGAAGTATCATTTTGATAATCAATAAGTTAAGGACAAAATTGCCATGCTAAAAAAAAGCACAGACAAAAAAAGAATAATAAAATCGTTATAGATATAATACTATTTTTTAAATGCTTATATGTATATGGCTAGTTTATTAATATAGCCAATTTATGAGAATGACTTCGGGGTGGGACTGAAAATTTGTTCAATCCCTCGAATTAAATAGGACGTAATTTGTTATGAATCGTCGATCCAAATGGCTCTGGATAGAACTCATAACAGGGTCTCGAAAAATAAGCAATTTGTTTTTTGCTTGTCTCCTCTTTTTGGGTTCACTAGGATTTTTTGTGGTCGGAATTTCAAGTTACCTCGGTAGGAACCTGATACCCTTATTGCCATCTCAGCAAATACTTTTTGTTCCACAAGGAATTGTTATGTGTTTTATGGGATCGCAGGTCTGTTCATTAGCTCTTATTTGTGGTGCACTATTTTGTGCAATGTGGGTAGTGGCTATAATAAGTTTGATGAAAAAGAAGGAATTGTATGCCTTTTTCGTTGGGGATTTCCCGGAAGAAATCGCCGTATTTTCCTCCAATTTCTTATTAAGGATATTCAGGCGATCAAAATGGAAGTTCAAGAAGGTATTTTTCCTCGTCGTGTTCTTTATATGGAAATAAAGGGCCAACAAGACATCCCCTTAACTCGTACTGAAGAAAATTTGACCCTGCGTGAAATGTAAAGATTATTTCTAATGTATAAAATAGAGATTCCAATGGCTTTTGCTACTCTAACCTTCCCAACCATAATTCTTGATCTATCCATTAGGTCAGTCTGGTTGGTTTTTTGCGCCTAGTTTTGGCGTAGCAGCTATTTTCCGATTTATCCTCTTTTTTCAAGGTTTTCATAATTGGACCTTGAATCCATTTCATATGATGGGAGTTGCTGGAGTATTGGGTGCTGCTCTTCTATGTGCTATTCACAGTGCTACCGTGGAAAATACTTTATTTGAAGACGGTGATGGTGCAAATACATTCCGTGCTTTTAACCCAACTCAAGCCGAAGAGACTTATTCTATGGTCACTGCGAACCGTTTCTGGTCCCAAATTTTTGGGGTTGCTTTTTCCAATAAACGTTGGTTACATTTCTTCATGTTATTTGTGCCGGTGACCGGTTTATGGATGAGTGCCATTGGAGTAGTTGGCCTAGCTCTAAACTTACGTGCTTATGATTTTGTTTCCCACGAACCAACGTGAAGTCTGCCGAACTGCACGGGTTCTTTTAGAACCATTTCTTAGATTATTTGAAATGTATTACATAATATTCTTTTATTCATTTCCGTGTTAAGTAACAGACGAAACATGGAATTAATATAATAAATGATAATGAATCATTCGGGAGGGGAGAGAAGTGATTAGTAAATTGATAATAAATAGAAGAATTTGATCTATTTAAACAGGAATCTATTTATGTTTCTATTTTCTGAATATGATACTTTTTGGATATATTTATCCATATCCAGCCTTATTCCGATTCTGGCATTCTCAATTTCCAGAAGTTTGGCTCCAATAAGTAAAGGGCCGGAAAAAGCCACTAGTTATGAATCAGGTATAGAACCAATGGGAGATACCTGGATCCAATTTAGAATTCGTTATTATATGTTTGCTTTAGTTTTTGTTGTTTTTGATGTGGAAACAGTCTTTCTTTATCCGTGGGCTATGAGTTTTGATATTTTGGGTCTATTTACATTTATAGAAGCTTTTATTTTCGTGATTATCTTAATTGTTGGTTTAGTTTATGCATGGAGAAAAGGAGCATTGGAATGGTCTTAACTCCCAAATTTTGGAGTGGTAAAAGGCAAGTAGAAAATTATCTAAATCTAAAGCCGGCGATAAATCCTATAGAATTCTCTTTACTTGATCAAGCAACTCCGAATTCAGTGATTTCAACTACTCTAAACGATCTGTCCAATTGGGCGAGACTCTCTAGTTTATGGCCGCTCCTTTATGGTACTAGTTGTTGTTTTATCGAATTTGCTTCATTAATAGGTTCGCGATTCGACTTTGATCGTTACGGTTTGGTGCCAAGATCCAGTCCTAGGCAAGCCGACCTTCTTATAACAGCCGGAACTGTGACCATGAAAATGGCTCCTTCTTTAGTGAGATTATATGAACAGATGCCCGAACCAAAATATGTAATTGCTATGGGAGCCTGTACTATTACAGGAGGAATGTTTAGTACAGATTCTTATAGTACCGTTCGCGGAGTAGATAAGTTAATTCCCGTGGATATCTATTTGCCGGGTTGTCCTCCTAAACCAGAAGCTATTATAGATGCTAGTTATTACATTGATTTCTAAAAGAGGAAAAAAATTTCATTATGTTTAAATAAAAGACATTTAACATAACAAAAAATAAAGAATTTGTTTCTTTTTTTTTATAAATTGAATATTTATTAAATAGCTTTTTTTTGTCAGCCAAATTGCTGACACTGAATAATATTCAGTATTCATGAATATCATGAAGAAACTCTTTTGTCAATATTATTTTGGCGGCATTCCAATATTGGAGGCAAAAATACAAGGCTCTTGAGCTATTTACTTTTTGTTTTGGAGTTACCATAAAATACATAATAATTCCCCTCCTATTTTTTTTTTTTTTTCTTCTCGATCAGTCATTATTCCTTGCGAAGTAGAAAGGATTGCAATTCCCATTCCACCTAAAACTTTAGGAATCTCTCGAGCATTAGAATAGATTCTCAGACCAGGTTTGCTAATGCGCTTTGAAGCTGTTATATATCTCTTTTGCGTCCTTCCCCTAGATTTTGAAGTTAAAACAAAAAAAGATTTTTTACCTTCTCGATGTTCCCTAACATGTTCTATAAAACCTTCTCGTAGAAGAATCCTTGTGATGTTCTCGGTAATAGTAGTAGCTGCCACTCGAACTGTTTTTTTTTTTTACCATTTCAGCATTTCTTATATAAGTCATTAGATTAGCAATAGTATCGTTACCCATGACGAACTAATTCTTAGGAATTTACAAGCTCAATATAAAGACATGTTTATCTTTTTTTAGGAATATGCCTGACATTACTTCTACATAGTGTATAATTATAATACTTCAGGAGACAATGAAATTATTTTGGTGAAATTCGATTCTCTTAATTCCTCAGTAACTGAACCAAAAACTCGAGTTCCTCTTGGATTTCCTTTCTGATCAATGACAACTGCTGCATTGTCATCAGATCGTATTATCATTCCATCGCTACGTTTAAGTTCTTTACACGTACGTATAACTACGGCTCTAACTACTTCTGATTCTTGCAGAGTCATATTAGGTGCTGCTTCTTTAATTATAGCGATGATAATATCGCCGATATTAGCGGTGTAGTTATTTAAATATAGATAGTTCTATCAAATCAACGAAAGACTTTTTTAGACGAAAAGATAAACCTATATCTCTCGTAAAGCGAAAAAGAGTCTTTGGTAATGCAAGAAAAGAAAAAGGGGAGGAAGGAGAAAAAGAAAAAATGAAATCTTCTTTCTTACAGTATTGTATGGTTCATAAATAACCCCCAAAGAGCAGTGTGATAAAGCATAAGAATTATCCCGATTATTTATATTCAGTCAGTTTATAAGCGAAAAAAAAAGAGCTTCGGATCAATGGAAACTAAGAAAATTGATTCTTGTAAGAAATAAATATAAATAAGAGCTCCATTGCAGAGGGTAAATCTAAGCAGCCATTTGAAAGCTATGGAAACGATGGAACCTGTGACTGCATAAGATCGTATAGAAATCTTAATCATTCATTGGAAAGGATGGCGAAATAAACCAGTAGAGAATTCATTTCATTGGAGTCCATAGGTCGACCCCAAATATTGAAAGAGTAAATATTCGCCTGTAAGATACTTATTGAGCGGTACCGATATATAATAAAAGAGGTATTTGTATCCTCATATTATATGTATATGATATGTGTAATGAGTAAATACAGATTTATTCCTATATAACAGAGGATCTCAATATTTATTATCGAATTTGGCCATAGATTCTTCACAAGGAGCCGGATGAGAAGAAACTTTCGTATCCGGTTCTGAAATAGAGATGGGATTCAAATAGTATTAGACAACCATCGACTAGAACCCAAAAAGAACAAAATTTCGTCACCAACATAGGGGAAGAATCAAGGGAGTATCTTCTCGGGGAAATCGCATTTGTTTTTGTAGATTTGCTCTTCAGGCATTGGAACCTGTTTGGATCACATCTGGGCAGATAGAAGCAGGACGACGAGCAATTACTCGTTATGCCCGTCGCGGTGCCAAAATATGGATACGTATATTTCCCGACAAACCTATTAGAACGAGACCTGTAGAAATACGTATGGGTTCGGGGAAAGCCAAGGGATCTCCAGAATATTGGGTATCCGTCGTCAAACCAGGTCGAATACTTTATGAAATAAGTGGAGTATCAGAGACTATAGCTAGAGCAGCTTTTCAAATCGTTGCGTATAAAATGCCTATACATACTAAATTTATTAACTAGCTAGATGGAAAGGTATTTGTTTTGACACATTTTGGAAATTCATTTTTATTTTGAACAACTGTGGAGGTACAAAATAAACTTGATTTTGTAGCGAAGGCAAGAAATGTGTTGGGGCAGAAACATGAGGTCTTGTGCAGTTTCTACAAAAATGACAAAAAATGATTGGAAAATATGGAACGGTGATGCTATGGGGTGTGTGTACCAATCTGTGACACAAAAGAGGTGCCACATTGTAAAAAATCATGAAATAGGCCTTTTTGCACATGCCAAATTTGGAGAGCGCCAAATTTGGAGAGCACCAAAATTGGCACTCACCAAATATAAAAGTAGGTTAAAAAAACAACAGTAAATTACCTCATTTTCTATTGAGGTCACGACTTGGTTTGGCATTTTTCACTTCTGCAACTTGCACTCACCAAAAGTTCATTTTTTGCACTCCTAGCTTGTGATTCTTCGTGAGGATGGCACCAAGATGTCGCAGAGGTGGAAGAGTTATGTATTTAAGTTGTTTTAGTTTCAAATTTGATTTAAATTATAAATCAAAATAGGTTTTTTGATTATTAACTTTGTTTTAATTTCTAGGAAATCAATCTCCACCTCCAAATATTGATAATTCATTATCACCTCCTCACAAAAAACCCTCCCAAACAAGAAGAACATCAAACCCCTCCCTCAATTCCTCAACATCCTATAGGAAATCAAGAAAATATTTTAAATCAAATTGAAAACAACAAAAGAGAGATTGAACAATTGATTGCAAGATTAAATGAACATGTTTCAACCCACCCTTATAGGAGAGGCATTGTCGAATTGCTAAAGTCGATTGTATCTCATGTAGGAGAATGAGTAAAAAAAATATTTTTTGGTCGAATAAGAGGGAGGAATTAAAACGATTTTATGCAAGTGGACTTTCCTATGCACAAGTGAAGAAAGAAAAAGTAAGCAAGGTTGACTTGTGTGCCCTTTTTACAAACCCAAGAACCAATGCACCTTTATCACATGCATGTGGAGGTTCCCCATCCATTGGTGCCACCATGAATTAATTAAAAATAAGTCTTGGGAGTGATAGTGGATTATTTTTTACCAACCTGGACATGCAATAACTATGAGGTACCACAATTTTTTTTTAGGAAACTCTAGTGTGAGTTTGTCCTCAATAAGGTGCCAAATGATTTTGACTATTTAGACTTTTAGGGTAGAGGTGGGGGCTCTACACATGATAGAGTGGGTGCACGACATAATACGTAGTTGGCACCAATACCCTTGGACAAACTCATGGTGGAGCATGTCATCATTTCTTCCGTTGTGAAGGACATCATTGAAGTGGACACGCTGGACTCAATTAGTTCATGAAGTACCTAAAATCTGCAATGTAAAACCAACCTCAAAAACTCATTAGAAGGGTTAGTATAACACACAAATCTGCAAATACCTCCATGGAATACATTGCAAATGCTTTCAAAACTGCAACAAATGATAATGTAAAAACTAAAGCATTATGAAAACAAAAGCAAGCTACCTATTCCATAGTTGGATTGGTGTCACATGTGCTAGTGACCCTTTCCCAATCCTTGATCAAAGCTCAAATTGTGTAAATGCAAATGGAGATGGTGGAGTGATGATGAACAAGATCAAATCTCAAATGAAGAGAGTAACCTTGCAATAGATTGTGAAGATTGTGAAGGATTTGCTTGAGGATGATGCACCTGTTTAAAGATTTTCAAAATGCCAAGTGTTGAAGAGGGACCAATGTGGGATCAAAAACAAGCCAATGAGTTGAGGACACTTGTCATCATGTGATTAGTTGATGTGTGTGCAAGATTTGGGAAGAGTGCCCAAGAGGGGGAATTTTGAATTCAAACTCTGTAATAAATTTTGAGAGGGACAAGAAAAAGAAGAGCAATAAATGCCCTGCTTGACTTGGTCATGTTGAGAGAAAATGAGGTTTTAATAAATCAATAAAATTGATTTATTGTGCAAGTGGCTAGGTCTAGATAATGCAAGTGGGATGGGATTAGCATTAGATTAGGATTAGATGATGATCATGTTGATTAATGCTGATTAGATGAGTTGACATTTTGGACTTAAATTTCTAATTTATTTAAATCAGAAAAGGATGAAATATGATTTAGAATTTGATTTAAATGAAGTCCTGATTTATTTAATTAAGTGAATGATGCAAGATGAAGGTTGAATGATAATGTTTATTTGATAAATGAGATTATTTAATGAATGGATGAAAGTGATGAATGGTCCTAATGCAACGTCTAGTTCGGTTGATGAATGAACATGATCAAATGCAGAATGTTAATTTTGCATGTCTACAGTTCACTCACTTAGAGCATTGTACAATGTGTGAAGCCTCTAGTAGAGCCTGATGTGGGCAATACTTCTAGGCACAAAGTTCCAGTCCACCATTGTCACTCTTGCGATGTTGTTTGCACGTATGACGATGAGAATGCTCAAGATCTAGCTACACAACATACATTAGCTACAGAGTATATGTTTATGATAGATGCCTTGCTGAATGAAATATTTGACATTGATACTCAGGTAAGATTCAACAAGTTCATTTAATTTTTTTTATTAAATTATATTTTGAAATGTAAGAATAACTAAATTAGTAGAATGAATATGATGAAAATTCCTGGTTGGAGTGTTGATGATACATGCACCATTCCTGTAGACCCCTATATGTTTACGTCATTGAGTCCACAAGTATGAAACCAGTATTAAAGAAATAATAATTGAATGTGAATAGTTGAATGTTATATGAATAATTGTCTCATAACACACTTTGGATGTCAAACAGTTTGTTGGTGGACCTTCGGCTTCGACACCTAGCTATTATCATCCTCAAACAACTTTCACTCAAGTAACCTTTATTCATTAGTGGTGTTTTAAAAAAATGTTAGCTAGTTTTGGTAATTTTGCATGTACAAATCTAAAATAATGCTTGAAACTACACGAACTTAGATAACTAGGTTCTTTAAAGTGATGGGTACAGGAGAACTCATTAGTCTTTTAAATAATGCATCATATATTTTGGCTTTAAACTTGTCTTTTTCACTTTCCTTTCAATCTCAGACCCTTTCATACATTAATTTTTCTATCTTATAGCTTTGTCTTTGATGGCAGTGTCTTCTTTATGATTGAAAATTTCCATTTTGTGATGAAAAGGAACAAAGGACTATCATTTTAAAGTCTGAAACTGCCCTTTTTCATGACTATCTTGAGTTTGATGTGAAGGTAAGGACGTTTCAATGGCTTCCCTAGATCATTTGACTATCCTTAAATTGAACCTTGTATTGTCATCTATGATGAAGTGACTACCTTCTTGCCTTTAATGCTCTATTACCCATGAAGTCTACCCTTTGTAATGAATAACCTTTCTTGGAATCCTTTCATCTGAAATCCCCCTTCCATATCTACCCTTACTCATCATGGTTTCACTATTCTATACATTGTTATCTTCAACCACTTACATGCATTTATTGTCTAAAAGAAATCCATGGACTATCGTTAAATCCATAGAGACAACTATACTATCAAACTATCCTTTGAATCTTCTTTATTCCTTGATGGTCCTATCATTGTCATCAATGAAGTGGCTATCCCATTTGAAGCTCTCTTGAGGTTTTGTACACTATCAACAACCTCCAAGACATCTATATATTTATTCTCATGAAAGTCTTATAACATTTGACATATGACTCCCCCTATCATTTGCCTTGATTGTCATTTGTTGTAGACTGATATATGCCCTTTTTCACTATAACCCTAGCCTCTTTGGTTATTATCCTCCATTGAATCTTTGACTATGCAATAATACAATGAAAAAGTTTCTCCTCATATTAGACTTTCCTATTGGAATGATGGCAATATGACTATCCTCAATTAGTAGTGGTTTTCCTCTATTTCACTGACATTTGACAAACTACCCCTTGATTGTCTCTCATGCCTTAATCATTAATATTTTATTATCCCAAGTCACCCTTAGGTTGATTGTCCTCATATGGTATTTGTGACTTTAATTTTTTAATTTTCCTAATGAATGTATTTCATAAGGATCCATAGTACAGTAATAAATACTCCCCTTAGGTCACAATATAGTCATAGTTATTAGTATGAAATGCCTATCCTTACATGTATGAATGATGTCCTTTATCCATACTTTCCTCTTTAAAACTTTGGCTTATGTTAAATAGACAAACTATACTCATAACACTCATTGAGAACTATTAATAGTCGCAAGGCTTCATTGAGGACAAACCATTACACTTAATGAGGACAAACCATCGAGTATTTCCCTTCATTGCAAAGCATAGTCGTAGTCATTAAGACTTCATTTAGCACTTTCAAATACATAAATCAAATTCATTAACCACTATCTTAAGGTCTTCATCCAAGGTCATATTATAGTCATTAAGACTACCAACAATACAAAATTATTCATCACATTCATGAGGACTATCAGCAAGATCAATGTCCTTCAAGAATTATTGCAATCATTTAAAATCACAGTCATAAATTTTATGTTAAGGACAAATTAAGAATCCTAAATCATGGTTATTTATATATTTATCACAAACATTAATGACTATCCTTGTTTTCCTTCTCATAGGACTATCATTTTCCTTGCATTTACCTTCTTGGATTGCCCCTCTTATCTTTATGTTCTATCTCTTTCATAGGGGTCATTGTATAGTCGACAAGACTGCCTTCAAGGTCACCATGTAGTTATGAATTACTAGCAAGGTCATTGTCTTGAAGACTTGACTATCTTTTGTGAAGAGATTGTCCTCCATTGTCAGCTTGATGAATATCTTTTCTTCATGAATGCTCAAGAATATAACCCTTCACTCCTTTCATCACAATGGTTTTCACTATTCTTTTTGTATAGTGATTGATGGTAATTCATGAGCATGGTTTAAGGTTTTCCTTCATTCTTCAAAAGCCTTCCATTAATGAAAGTGATAAAAAACTTCATATTTGTTGTTTCATTTTCAGATGTTGACATTAGACAGCCCTAGCGATGTTCATGGCATGATGGACCATGGAGTTGTTACAATAATAGCCATTTTTTATCCTTTGGAAGAGGTATGTGACAGATTAGTAAATTTGATATTATATTTTCTCTTCTATGGTCTATTATTGAAAATTTCCATGATCTTGTATGTAGTTTAAGTGCTATCTTGATGGTTGCTATAGGTGCTTGTCACTCCAGATCATCAATGTGCTACTATTATGGATAAGCGTGGTGATTATTTGCTTGCAGTAAGTGATTTAATTTATACGCCATTCCACAATTCAATTTCTATATATTAATGTCTATACTTTGTATTCTATCAGTTGAAGCTCCATATGAGTGAAGAGAGGAGGACTAGTGAGCGCATTCAAAAGAAAAAAGAATCAACAAAAACTCCATCCAGACGACTGTTAAAGGTAGCACATGATCTATTTCCTTGCCCTAGTGGGAAATGATTATGTATTAGGGTTGTTTGTTGTATGCCTACGTGGCATTTTTGAACATATGTTTTGTACTATCAATATATGTGACATTTTATGTCCATATGGCTCTTTTGTATTAATCTCATATGACTTTATTGGATATATTGTATACTTTTATCGAAATATATCATTGTATAGCCTTATGGATTTTTGATTAATGCAAATCTTATTTTACCACTACTATCAAATTAGATAGTTTTATCTTGAACTTTTTCAACATGAGGATTAAGTAAATCCTATATTTGATAGCTATTCTTGAATGATGTTATCTGTGTATTATGTAAATTGTATTCTTGAATGTTGTAGGCATGGGTGTTGTTTACATCTTGTTCTTGATTGTTAATGTTCAATATTCACCGATTATTCATTCGATGCTTAAATAATTACTTATGGTTTTTATTACTTTCAAGTTATCACATGTGCCTATAGCTTTCTAACATTTATGAGAAATGTTACTGAGTAGATATTTAATTATCTAAACACTCTTGCGGTTAAGGCTAATCAACCCATTAGTTTCTTTAATAAATTATTCAACCTTCTTCTTAAGTAGGCCAATAATGCATTTCTATATGAGTGTGCCTTTCATGTGTATACTGGTGACTTACATGTATTTTTACTTTGTGACTTACATGTATACATGTGAATACTTTGTGACTTACGTGTTTTTGTATGTATACTTCATGACTTGCAACTTATGACTTACATGTATTCAAGTGTATACTTTACAACTTATGTGTATACTTTGTGACTTACACGTATTCCAATGTATACTTTTTGACTTTGCATGTTTTCATGCGTATACTTCATGACTTACGTGTATTTAAGTACATGTTTCACTTATTCACATGTATGCTTCTTGCTTCATTTCTCATGTGTATTTATGTGTATACTTCACGTATTACATGAATCCATGGGTATGCTTCATGCTTCCTGTTCATGCTTCATGTATTCATGTGTATGCTTCATGCTTCCTATGTATACTTCATGTGTTCATGTGTATGCTTCATGCTTCCTATGTATACTTCATGTAGTCAGGTGTATGCTTCATGCTTCCTATGTATACTCACGTATTGTGTGTACTCATGTGTATGTGCTATGCTTCCTATGTACACTTCATTTGTTCACATGTATGCTTCATGCTTCCTATGTATACTTCATGTATTCACGTGTATGCTTCATGCTTCTTATGTATACTTCATGTATTGTGTGTATTCATGTGTTCATGTGTATGCTTCAAGCTTCCTATGTATACTTCACATGTATTACATGTATTCATGTGTATGCTTCATGCTTCATGTGTATACTTCATACATATTACATGTGTTTGCATGTATGCTTCATTCTTCTTATGTATACTTCATGTATTCACGTGTATGCTTCATACTTCCTATGTATACTTCATGTATTCATGTGTATGCTTCATGATTCTTGTGTATACTTCAAGTATTACGTGTATTCATGTGTATGCTTCATGCTTGTTATGTATATTTCATGTGTTCATGTGTATGCTTCATGCTTCCCATGTATACTTCATGTATTACATGTATTCATTTGTATGTTTCATGCTTCATGTGTATAATTTATGTATAACGTGTATTAACATGTATGCTTCATGGTATACTTCATGTGTTAACGTGTATGCTTCATGCTTCCTGTGCAATGCATCTTAGACTATTCTAGCATGTTTGGGTGTAAAATAAGATATTGTCTAGCATACATCTATCCATTTGAACGTGTTGGAACTATCAATTTGGTCGCACAATGAAAAAAACAAAAGTTACACCATCTTGCAACTTTACACTGCATGCATTTAACAAATTTTCCATCAATTGAAATCTCGACACCATGGAAAAACAATTCGAAAATATCAAAAACCGAGAGAGGTTATTATAGAGGGGCCCTACGTGATCCCTTACCTTTAGACAAAAAATTTCTAAGTGCTATGGTTTTCAAGTAACAACTCGTCAAAGTTTTTTGTCTTTTTGCACTTTGGTCTCTTAAGAGATATCGCTAGTGCATTGTAGCTCAGACCACTTCGGCATGTTTGCGTGCAAAACAAGACCTTTCCTAGAGTAAACCTACCCATCTAGACATTTTGGAATTGTTAGTTTGGTCGTACGATGAATGAAACAAAAGTTACACCACCTTGCAACTTTACACTGCATGCATTTGATGCTTTTTCCATCAACTGAAAACTCGATACCATGGGAAAATTGCTTAGAGATATCAAAAATTGATAGAGATTTTTGTAGAGGGGCCCTACATGATCCCATATGTTTAGACAGAATGTTTCTAAGTTCTACGATTTCCAAGTAACAACTCATCAAAGTTGGCTTCCTTTTTGCACTTTGGTCACTTAAGAGATCACTGGTGCATTGTAGCTCGGTCCACTCCAACATGTTTGGGTGTGAAATAGGAGATTTCCTAGCATAAACCTACCCATTTGAATGTGTTGGAACTATCAGTTTGGTCACACAATAAATAGAATGAAAGCTACACCACCTTGCAACTTTACATTACATGCATATGACGCTTTTCCATCAACTGAAATCTTGACACCATGGGAAAATGACTCGGAGATATCAAAAAATAAGAGAGGTTATTGTAGAGGATCCCTACATGATCTCATTCCTTTAGAAAAAATATTTATAAGTGCTACAGTTTCTAAGTAACGACTCATCAAAGTTTGTTATTTTTTTTACTTTGGTCTCTTAAGAGATATCTCTGATGCAATGTAGCTCGGACCACTCCAACATTTTTGGGTGTGAAATAGGACCTTCCTAGCGTAAACCTACCCATCTGAATATGTTGGAACTATTGGTTTGGTCACATGACAAAGAGAACGGTAGTTACACCACCTTGCAACTTTACACTACATGCATTTGATGCT
>VDFB02177125.1:0-14431 GCA_007258455.2 Sequoia sempervirens | reverse complement strand
AAATAAAATAATTTGAAGATAAATAAAGTGAATACTTGATTAATGGCAAGAGTTATTCTACAACGACAACAAGAGATGGAGTGTAATAATACAAATGTGTTAAAAAACTCTTTATCTTTTATCTTAAATTCAACAACCATTTCATCATCAAAATATTATTATTTAATAATAAATATAATATTTTTTAATTAAGTATCACATAAAACTTATATCGATGTAATAAATAAAATAATTCTAAAGTAAAGTAAAAATAAATTAAATAAATAAAGTAACCCCAAATTGGCATCTCTTTGTATTCTTTAGATAGATGTGCATTTAAGATTTCTATACAAGTAATTTTCTTTAGAGATTAAGAAATATTTGTCAAACATCCCACATGATGCATTTATTTTAAGAATTAGTGAGATCACTAACATTTCATGAAATAAGACTCATGGAAGATGGGAGTCAATAGTCATGTCATTGGCCTCAAGCTTGTCAAGAGCTTCATAACAATTCTTCAAAAAATATTATGTAAGTGATGTTGAGTTTGTGAAATGAAACAAAATATATTCCTTCTTTTTAGCACAATTCCCTCTTTCATCTCACAAACTAAACTATGATAGTATCAAGAAAGAGGAGAAGGTGGCTAAGTATTTGATTGTGATGAAATAATTCTAGTTGTAATTAGTGTTCTATTTGAAACAAGATTTTATGGCCAATTTCTATGACTTCCCTTTGGACATTCGCCTTAACAAAATTTTAAACTTGTGGTCCAACAACTAGTGATCAAGGATTAGTAACTTTAGTGATAGGATTATGATTATTTCTTTTTTCACTCATAGTAATCCATCACCCTAATTTTTTGAGGTGGAGGATCCCCTAAAGGATGCTTGGGATGTTGAATAACTAGGAGGCAATCTTCAATTTTATGGTCTAAATATTGGCACAAATAACAAGCATTTGGAATGTTGAGATACATTACCCCTTAGGTGAAGCTATAATTCCTATTTGGATTTTGATGGAACTTTTAAGATCCTTGGATAAGTCAACTTGGATATAGACTCTTTTCTAAGAGAAAGCTAAAAAGAAACATTCGGTCAACATAAACCAACTTCCCTAAAGAGGATGTTATGTGGTATAAGAAGGGCTAAAGTGGCAAGTGAGTACTAGGAAATTCTAACCAAATTGGGACTTAGAGAGAATGCTCCTAAAAAATGACGAAGTCTTGAGTCCATGAGAAAAAAAAGCAAGACTAAATGTACCTAGGGCCATTTTAAAGAACAACCTTAGCAAACTTGACTTCAAAATTTAAACAAAAGGGAGAACAAACTTGGTTAAATTTTTTATGGACTCTATGTGGACACCATAAGGGACCTACATAGAGTTGCCTAGTTTCTTAGCATGATTTTAGAAGGAATTCTACCCATAAATACTCAATAAGCGTATAATTCAAAGTTGTTTGCAAGTATTGTCCAAATAATAAATAGGAAAAATATCATCAAGAACAATAACATTAACTTGTGGACCACCTTTATAATGAACTCATAAGGTCATTTCAAATCCATTTTCTTGAACATATAAGCCAGTGGAGCTTGCATCGAATATTAGGTCACTTTGGTTGGTATCCATTTAAAAAGGAATGGAAAATTGTTCAGAGTTGAGAACTAAAGAATCCCACAAGAAATTTAGAGTTACCTTGCTTCAAACAATAATATGACACAAGGGTGGCAAGGACAATGGAGCGACATGAGAAAGAATGTGTAGATCAATCCAAGACTCAAAACTACCTCTTTTAATTTTGTATAAAATTTTATGACATGTATGGGATTTATAATTTTATGCTAATGTAATGTGTAGTATTTAATTGTATATTCTTCACTATATTGGTTTCTTTCTTATGCAATCTTTATTATAAGTATACATAGATATGCAATTTCAAGTTCAATATCATTTGATTTCATATAGATTTTATTTTTCTTAAAAATCAATTATTTTCAAAATATTATATATTGTAACTTAATATGAGCTTGATGTGGGTAACTAATATTGCTTTTTGTTGCAAGTGTAATGTTTATTATTACTTTAGACCCATTATTTTAATATATTAATTTAAATATGAGTTCTAGATTTTCCCTGGGACACTTTTCAAAGCTTATATCTAGTAAGAAATCATTCTTTTATAAAATAAATTGTAACATGTTGTATAACTTGTAGAGGGTAGTGTCACTCTTATAGATGAATGATTTCAAGAATGAGAGAATACTAGCTTGTGTGAGAATGAATTGTTGAGAGGAATTCAAATTTTAGTGCCACATTGTATTTAGGCTCTCTACATTTATTTTGTAAATGAGGTTCACCATGGATTGGCAATATGTAATGGGGTGCAAAATGGATCACTACTTTTGAGATTATATCCACTCTTCACATGGGTTAAAGATGGTAGAAGAGTTATGTTTTCTATTTATGGATACATGTTGATTAATCATGTATGGGGTGTTGGATTTTACACCATGGTTTTGGGATATTATGGTTTCAATAATTCACTTATGGTTTCTCCTCAACTCTTTATATATTTAATTTAATTTCACAATAGAATTTGTATGGGTTATCTATACCTATTGAAAAAAAATTAAATTGAAGGGAGATTTTTTTTTATTCTAACATTACTATAGACTTGCACTCTCTTTGGTAGAGGATTTTTTTCTCAAATGTGTTTCTTCATGCATATTGGATGTAATTGTTGGAACACGTTTGTCTTTGCACCAAAAGATCGACCTATTAACGCTTCATACAAACGCCAAATATAAACAGATCCATGGGAGGTAGTTAGTTCATGTCCCAAATTTGGAGGGAGACACTGGCAATTAGTCCAACAATCCCCCCCTTAGTATGACCCAAGGAGATTCGAACCAAGTGACCATGACTTTGATACCATTTTTTGGAACATGTTTATCATTGCACCAAAAGATCTACCTGTTAATACCTGATACAAACGCTAGAGATAAACAGACCCATGGGAGGTGGTTAGTTCTTGTCCCAAATTCGAAGGGAGACACTAGTAATTGGTCCAACAATAATGTATTATATTCTTATAGTTTTCTAATTTATAATTTGATGCTCTATACTTCCATATATGATCTTAATGATTAATTCAATGTTACATTAACAAATTTTAGATTTATATACTCTTTTTAGAAATTTACATTTATAATAATTTACTTTGTTTAACAACAACCACTTATCACCCATTTAACTTTTACATACAAGTTATTTATCAAATTTAGGTTAACTATATATATATGGGAAGTGGCAAGGGTGATTGGTTTAAAACACTTTTAATATAGACCATACACATATCTAAATATATCTTGTTTTATTCAAAAGTATACAACTTTTAATTATTTTTAAATAAAATTTTTATTTAATACATTTTACTTAGTAGAAAAATAATAGTTTATTATTGACATCTTAAATTTATTTTTATATTTTTAATAATTTTTGTTAGTAGGGAGAAAAAGTAAAAGTTAAGGATGAAGAAAGACAAGGCTTAATTTTGATGGTTATATAATTTTTATTTAAGTATTTTTATTGTAAAATATAATCAAAATTGGAAGGAGACTATATTAATTAAAGACATCAAACTTCCACAATCTTTAATATTATATATTAAATGTTTATAAATTTAACTATGTAAAAAAATCACTAGAACAATTATTACACAATTAAATCTATAAACTAGAGAGAGATTTTAGATAGGCTATCAAGAATTTTATAAAATTGTTAATATATAATTTTTAAATTAAAATATGTTTTAGTGTTTGAAAGAAAAATTTAAATAAATAATCATAAAAAGGTTATATTAGAAGACAAAATTGACCATCAAGTTTAAGCCCTTTAGATAATCATATTTTTTAAAGTTAAATGGAAAATTAAAAATAAAACAAACAAGAAGTAAATAATTATCTAGTTAAATAAATATTTTTTATTAATTAATTGAAATTAAGACAATAACATAATATTGAATTTCAAATAAATTATTAAATATGATCAAATATACATCTAAAATGATAGATAAATGTCACCTCAAAAGAATGATCTTGCTTTTGCTAAAGTTGATGAAAACCTTCCACTTCAATTAGGAAAACATGAGCCTCTTACTAGACCCTTGAGAAGATCCACAAGGTATTATAAACTAGTTGATAGGTATAACCAACCATATTTTCATTGTGTATGTGTTTTATCTTGTTTTGATGATAAACCTATGTCTATGAAAGAAGTTATTTCTTTGAAGGAGCATGATCCTTGGATGGAGGCCATAAAGGATGAGATGATGTCCTCAAGTAGGGGTGAGACAAGGGATCTCATAGATTTTCATAAGTGAAAAAGCCCATTGGATGTAAGTGGATATTTAAAAATTAATTTCAGGCAAATAGATAGTTGAAAAGGTACAAGGCATGAGTAATGAGGAAAGGTTATTCCCTAGTTGAAGGGGTTGATTATGATGAAATTTTCTCTTATGAGGAAAAGATAATTTCTATTAGATTTCTCCTTTCTACTATTGTTTATGATATATAATTAGATAAAATGGATGTTAAAAATATTTTCTTGCACAAGAATATTGAGGAAGAAATATATATGAAACAACCTAATAATTTTATGATAAAAGGAAAGGAGAACTTGTTTTGTAGGTTTAAGTGGTCATTATATGGTATGCAGCAATCACCTCATACGTGGTATTAAAAGGTTGATGATTTTGAATTGGACCTTGGGTTTCTTAGGGATCAATGTGATCGTTGTGTTTATTTAAAATTCATTGAAGATTAGTTATTAGTCATTATCTTGTATGTTGATGACATGTTCATTAAAAACAACTAAACAATTAGGAAGCTAAAAACTTAACTATCTCATATCTTTGATATGAAGGATTTTGGAGCTACAAAATACATTATCGGTATGGAGATCAATAGGGATCAAGTTGCAAAAAATCTTGGCCTAGTTAGAGTATGTCCAAACTATTTTGTAGTAGTTTGCTATGGACTAAAAGTTAGTAAGTATATTTTTTTTATCTGTCTTGGTACTAAATTTCCATTGAATTAGTATACTAAGTCAAATGCTGAAATGGAGGATATTTTAATGTTCTTAACTCATGGTCTTGTTTCTCATTGTATTGCAAATTTTTTTAATGTGCCTATTAATATACTCACATGCATAAGGAGATTGTTATGCAGGTTTAAAACTATTATGATACTACAATACTGACAAGGTCAAGGAGTGGATTGTATTAGTTTAATCTTATTTTTAATATAAATAAAAGCTTTGTATCTCTTAGGTGGCTGATTTTTTCACCATAAGGATTTATCAATGTGTATTTAATGTTTATTTCTATTTTTTCATTCTTTCACATCTACCTTGATTAGTCTAATCATATTTGAAGACTATTGATTACGTTTTTATTGTATCTATTTACCATGTTTTCAATATTGACTAGTGATGGTGTATTAATGATTTAAAATAAATTAGCACATTCAAGGCTCACAAATTTATCACCTATAAACCAAGTGGCACTAATGCAATAAACTAACTTATTTTCCATCATGTTGCACACTTATTAACAGATGTGAACATGAATTATTTACATGCATATGTTACAATGCTATTCCTAAGTAATGAAAAAATAGGGGAATCTTACTAAAATATGGTGGCATGAAAGGCAGTAACTACCTCATTTATCATCATTGTATTGCTTGTGAACTATTGTATAATAAACCTCATTGGTAATTTGACATACCTATTTGGGAAAGTTGGTTGATTCAGTAGTTAAAAATTGCAAGGAGGGAGGAACTGCCCATATATTTGACCTATTAGGCCCTTGTACATAACCAAGCATAATAAAAAAAAATTGTTACAATTCTCATGATTGTGACATATTTCTCTCTTGGTTTTAATTATGCTATAATATTATATATTTTACTATATCATTCCTTTTATGCTTCTTCTATGACACATTTAATCTACTAAGTGTGAATATCCACCAAATTTCATCATAACCCCAAAGAAATAGTATCAAAGATAAACTCTTGTCGACTATTGAACTCCTTGGTTGCATATCAAATCCATTGGTATCAACTCTACATCTATTTCATGCCTTCATTTTTATGTTCATCCATAATAATTTAGATTATGAAAAGCAAGGGCTCAATATGTATGACCCTTCTACCTATTTCCCTAGCATATACTTGCCATAAATATGCTCCAATGGATGGTAGAGGGTGTGTTATGTTAATAGTAGGGATATTTTAAATAATAGCATACATGTGATAGAAGGAACATAGTTGACCACTTTTTAAGACTCCTTGAGTGCAACAACACCCTCCAAAATTATCAAGTTGCATAGATTTTGACACCCTACAAGGTACAAGTTAATTTGTATGTCCTTGTGTTAGAAGGTAAAATTGTTGGTGTAATATTCATACTTCATGTATTAGATATGTTTTATGATCCTAAGTGTGATAGTGCACCTAATCAATATATTCATGTAGGATATTGGGAACAACTAATTTTCTTCACCTAGGTAGCTAATAATAACATATAAACCTTGACTTGAAATGCATGAAAATAAAAAATACCTCATCAAATCTTGATTGATAGTAGCTACTTGTTTCATTTCTATTCAATTGGTGTCACCTATATCTTAATCAAACTAAGTTGACTAATCCATTAGTTAGCAATTAAACTCTTGACCTCTTAGTTAAACTAAGGTAGCTCCCTTTTTTATTAGGAATAACTGAGAGTCAAACTTGTGATCTCTTGGATATGTTATCTCCTTGATTCATGCATCCAAGAGCCCCATATATTTGTTAGTCTTTTTATATTGTATATTTTGTATATTGGAATAGGTGTTATTTGTATTACACATCATTTCTTATTTTCTTGCAACTTCTATAACTTATTTCCTTTCACCTAAATATCAGCTCAAGCATTTGGAGTATTATTAATCTCACATAGAATAAGTGCAATAGGATGATTTGGAACTTGTTTGCATCCACTAAGAATTGAAGGTTTCATATTTGTAGCTTCATTTTAGAGGTACTTTTTGACACTTCCAAGCTCAAAACTAATTGCACATTACATCTACAAGATGTCACTCGGCATATGAATCAATTATAAATATTCCAAATCCAAAAGAGAGTAATTGGAGGATAAACATTTGAACCCAAGAATATAATTCTAATCCATATGATTCATACCATTGCACTTACATAAAGCTTCTTTAAAATATTCTCTTAGTTTCACCTAGCACATGAGTTACATTAGTTTGTTTGAATTTTTCAAAGAAAATTAAATATCCATTGGTCACCAGTTTTTCCTCTACTCTAACAATTTAACGATTCCCTACATATTACAAGGTACTACGCAATATATGCAAACACCAACAATATAATGATTCCTGTTTGATATTGGTACAACTCCTAGTGGCTTTTGTTTTCACTAGCATGTGGCACCTTCATGGAGGTATTTTATTTATGGTATTTTCTTAAGCATTTCCTATCAACAAAAAACACCTTTTCCAACCGCACTATACTATAAATAGCATCTAGTTCTAACACTATAGTACCCCATTCATTGGTGAGCAATTACATGCAATTCTAAGGTATCCTAAAATTCATATTTTTTGGCACCAATTCTAACAATCTATGATATTTTGTGCTTGCACACAAGTCAAAGGTACATTAAAGAAAGTTTTATAAGAATCACTAATTTAATGAGTCCTTTATTATGTTGGATCCTACTTAAATCTATTTGATTCTCCTTTAATCAAACACTAACTATGTGTTTAAGAATTAACATGTTTAAAGTTTGTGCTACATAGGATTTAAGCCCTTTATAATTAAACTTTGTAAAAGTGGGTGCTAGGATTTTAATGTGTATGGAGGGGTTTTCAAGTTATATATATGTGTGTGTGTGTGTGTGTGTGGGGAAATTGTTAGGAGAATTTTTTCACTAATTTCCATATAGTCAACAACTATTATAATTGCACTCACTTATAAAGTGCCACTTTTCTTTTGCTAGATATTTTTTGATTGAGTACTTCTTGGGGTGCTCTTAATGCATTATATTGTTTATTCTTGCAATGGGCCATTCTAATATTCCTCTCATAATATTTCAAATCTATCAATATACAAGTATTTTTGAAATAAAAAAGGTAGTACTACATATATCAATATACAAATATTTATCCTTTTAATGCTAACAAAAGGGAGTAGGAAAAGAAAAATCAAAGAGCTCTTGGTTACATTTTCTCATTAGTAACTTTAGATCTACAATTTCATCTTGCTAATTATTTGACACCTAGGGAAGCTTGAGATGCACTTGCCAAATTATATGGTAAAATTGATAAGGTTCAAATCTATGTGTTGGAGTTAATATTTCAACCCTAAAATTCCCAAGGATCACTTGCAATCAAACACATATCACAAAAATAGAGAAAAAATAACAATAATTGCTATGGAGGCCAAAGAGACTATTAATCTACAAAAAAATGAATCATTATGAATATGCATTACTATATTTTATACAATAATTAATTCTTATAATAAATAAAAAGTAAAAAAAGAAGAAGATGAAACCATAGATGAGGATAAACTTAGATCATAACAAGTGTCATCATCCAATAACTTGACATAGAAAAATTACATGACCTTAAGTAATGTAGGAGCATCTAGGTGGACAAGCAATCCTACACACCAAAAAAATATTTATTTTACTTTCCTTTGATTTTTGGCTTTGATCAAGTGTTTTCAAACGTGATTTTATTTTAATTTCTTTCTCCTCTCAACTCCTCAAAATTGTTGTTAATTAATTTGTATTTGAATTTAATTCAAATTGAATTTGAAGGTATTGGAAATTGTTATTTATTTGAATTTTGGGAGCTACATGAAGTCCCATGCCTAGGAAAGAGGAGGCCATTCTTGGCATCTTGTAACTCCTCTGTGAAATTAAAAATTAGTTTTGAATTGGTAGTGGAAGAATCTAGGTGCCTGGTGATCCAGAGTTAGTGGAGTGAGATAGTGAGGGGGAAATTGAGAAAATTGAATTTATTTTGCAAGCAAAGTTGAATAAGGAAAAGTGGTCCACACCTAAGAAGGAAAGAAAGTTAGTAACACTTCTAGGATGCTAAGAAAATCCCATGACCAACTTTGGAGAAGGACTTAGCAAGTGAAAGACAAATAAATAAGGAGATTGGAAGAAGGAACTTGCCTGCGAAATCAAGAAGGCATGCCCATGAGTGAATTAGGGAGATTTTTTGTTGTTGTAGTTGGAAGAAGGCCTCTTGTAGTAGATATTATAATGTTGGAGGCAACAAGAATGAATGAAAATATGTTTTTGTTCATTTTTTTAGTCAAGAAACTAAACTATTGTAAGCTCTTGGAAGATTTAAACAACAAAAATCAACATGTTTTTATTTTCTTATCAATTCCTATGTTGTAGAATTTGATTTGAGCTCACAATTTATTTGGTTTTATTTTCAAAAGGATTTATTTTCCTATAGTTGAGTGAGGGAGCTACAACAACCAACAATCCAAAAGGATTCTCAGTTGTTGATTTTCATCAATTAGTATCATAGCTGGTTGATTGAAGAGAGTGTGGAATATATAGAGGATGGGGTAGAGGAAGAGACCCATGAGGAGAAGAAAATCTAGTAGTTTTTGGAGATGCTAAGAGGAATCACTATGAGGTTAGAAGCCATATAAACATCCCAATGAAGAGGAATTCCTATTGGGGATGTTAGTGAAGAAGAAGATGAAGCATTAGAAGTTATAGAGGTAGTAGGAGGAGAAGCACACAAGGATATGTTTTTCAAGGATTTTCTAAGCTTGGAAGTAAGCCAAGGATGGATCCACCAAGCTATAGTGGAAGTTTGAATCGAAAAGAGTTCATTGAATGGATTGCAAAATTGGATAAATATTTTGATTTAGAATCCATTGAGGATAAAAAGAAGGCGAATTATGCTTGCACAAGGTTGAAGGGACATGCATCCCTATGGTGGGATCAAACATAGATTGAAAAATATAGAAAGGTAAAAGATAAGATAAAATCATGGGATAAGATGGTCTCAAAGTTGAAGGCCAAATTTTTACCTATGTATTACCACATGGTATGTCGGGATCATCATGGAAAAAATAGGCACTTAAGTGGCAAAAAAATTCCAAAAATCGAGTTAGGAAACTTCAATGAAAATTTGAATAAGTTATCTATATTATTTCAAAAATATGTAAGAATAGAATCTGTAGCAAATTGAATTTAGTTTCTAAAGTACTAGGTTTGTTTTAAAAAAAAAATCCATTTGGGAAAATTTGAAATTTCAATCCAATAGTACTTAAATTTCGGAAAAAAAGAAGTAGGTGTCATTCTTACCCCCTAACCACAATAAAATGATAATATTTTTTATAAGATTTTAGATATAAGTAGAGGACTCATCCTGATGTGATGCATATTTTTTTGTAATTTTTTCCAAGTAAATAATTAATTATGATTTTTTATTAAAACTTTTTAAAAAAATATAAAAAGCTCGTATCTAACCACCTTAACTTGGTCAAAACTTCATGAAATTCAATTTTTTTTTTTTTAATCCTATAGTATACAAAGCATAGAATGTGACACATGTTTTGATTCAAAAAATGTGATATCGCCCTGAAATCTATAAATGTTTTTCAATCAACCTATCAATCGACTTTAGTCATAATTCGAATATAAAATGAATAATAATTACTTATTAAATTCAAAGTAATGCATAATTTATATTGGTGGAAAGATGAGAATCTCCTTTAAAAACCCTTTTCTTTTCATCAATTTTGGGTAAAAAATGTTTTCACCACATACCCATCATATTGCCACTTTTTGGCCCATCATGATCCCGCGACATACCCACATCAATTTGCTCAAAAGATGAAAAATTTGAAACATAAGGATTTGAGTGTTATGGATTATACAAAGGAATTCTATAAACTAGGCATTTGTGTTGGGCACGTTAAAGATGATGAAGAACAGTTGGAAGATATGTGAATGGGTTGTGGATTACTATTCAAGATGAACTTAGCATAGTCATGATACAAATGGTAGAAGAAACCTACCAGTATGCACTTAAGGCTGAAGAAAAGTTAGCAAGAAGATCACTAGGAAATTTCAGAGGAAAGGGAAAGCCTTCACAAGGTAGAGGGAAAGTAAATAGTGGAAGAGGACAACCACTTAAAGAAGAAGAAACAAGCTAGACTCAAATGAATTATGGCCCAAATAGAAGGGGGAGAGGAGATTCTAGTAGAGGTTCAGAGGTGAAAATTAAAGGGGTAAAGGAGAATATGGAAGAGGAAGGGGGTTTTCTAGAGCTTGTTTTAATTATGGCTTGAAGTAGGTCATCAAGCCTTTGAATGCCTTCAAATACAAAAGGAGAGTGGAAATACCAATATTGGGAAGACCTTTACCATAGAAGCTAAAGATGAAATAGAGCCAATAGATCTAGAAGATGAAGAAATTCTCATGTTGAAGAAAGTGCTTTTAAAAGTAGAGAAGCAATAGGAACCAACACAAAGGAGGAGTCTATTCAAAACCATTTGAAAGTCTAGTGGAAAGTGTTGCACCATAATTGTGGACAGAGGTATTACAAATAACTTGGTGTCACAAGAGATGGTGGAGAAGCCAAAGTTGGAGAAAAAAAGCACCTAAATCTATATTGGGTTACTTGGTTGCAAAAGGGGCATCAGCTCTTGGTAGGTGAGTAATGTTTGGTGAGTTTTCAGATTGATAATTACTAGGATGAAGTTATGTTTGATGTAATGCCAATGGATTCTTTCCATCTCCTTTTAGGTAGGCCATGTAAATAGCACAAAAAATCTATACATAATGGTGAAACAAATACTTATACTATTGTTAAGGACAAGAAAAAGTATGTCTTGAACCCACTAAAAGAGAAAAAAAATGAAGTGGGCAGTGATGCCAATGTGTGTATGATCACTAGAAAAGAATTTTTGAAGGAACAAAAGGAAGAAGAAGTGTGTTATTCCTTAGTTTCCAATCCATAAGAAGTTGGGACAACGAATGAAGAACAAGAAGTACCCAAGCATATCAAGGAGAGGTTGTATGAATATGAAGATATATTGATGAAGGATCTTATGGATGGATGACCACCAATGAGAAGTGTGAACCATTGTATGGAATTGATACTGGGAGCAAGTCTACCAAACAAGGAAGCATATAGAATGAGCCCCAAGGAGAATAGAGAGATAAACAAGCAAGTGCAAGAGTTATTGGACAAAGGTTTGATAAGGGAAAGCTTAATCCCATGTGTAGTCTTGGTAGCTTTAGCACCCAAAAAGGATGGAGAATGGTGTATATGCACATATTCTAGAACTATTAATAAGATAACAATCAAGTATAGGTTTACATTTCCTCGTATGGATGATCTGATGGATTGTTTGAGTGGAGCTAGATATTTCACAAAGATTGATTTAAAAGGTGGGTATCATCCAATTAGGCTTAGAGAAGGAGATGAATGGAAAACCACTTTCAAAACCAAGGAAGGATTATATGAATGGTTATGCCATTTTGACTCACAAATGCTCCAATTACTTTCATGAGGTGTTGAAACCATTCCTTGGTAAGTTTGTGATTGTTTACTTAGATAATATTTTGGTTTTTAGTAAGGAAAGGGAAGAACTTTTACAACATGTGAAATCTATCCTACAAAGATTAAGGGAGGATAATTTGTTAGTTAACATCAAAAGAATGTAGCTTCATGAAAGAGGAGTTGGTATATTTAGGCTTTGTGATTTCACAGGAAGGTCTATGAATGGATCTAGAGAAAGTTTAGGCAATACTAGTTTGGCCAACACCAAGGAGTATGTTTGAAGCAAGGAGATTTCAAGGTTTGGCTAGATTCTACAAGAATTTTATCAAAAATTTCAGTAGTATATATGCCCCCATTACCAATACTGTAATGAAGGGAGAAAGGAGATATTTCAAGTGGACAACTACAATTGAAAGAAGCTCCAACACATTGAAAGAAAATGTGACTGAACAACCCATCCTAACATTGCCATATTTCAACAAAGTGGTCCAAGTTGATTGTGATGCAAGTGGGACAACCATAGGAGGAGTTCTAAGTCAAGAAGGAAGACTTATAGAATAATTCAGTGAGAAGCTAAATGAGGCCAAGAGGAAGTATTCAGTGTATGATCAAGAGTTCTATGCTATTGTTCAAGAACTCAAAAAGTGGAGACACTACTTGCTACCCAAGGAGTTTATCCTCTATACCGATCATCATACATTACAATTTATCAATAGCCAAGTTAAGTTAAATCAAAGACATGAAATGGGTTGAGTTTCTTCAAAGCTATTCATTTGTTCTCAAGCATAGGAGTGGAAAATCAAATTAGGTAGCTGATACATTGAGTAGGAGGTGCTTGTTGTTGAAAGAAATGAAGGTGAATTTTATGGTTTTTGAATCAATGAATGGAATGTATGAGAATGGCCTTGATTTTGGTGAAGTATGGGTAGCTTGTAAATGTCCAATTTAAAAGGATATCTAACTAAATGGCTGGAGTATTTTATTCAAGAAGGATTGTTGTTTAAGAGGTAGCAGTTATGCATTCGAAAATGATCTATGAGGGAGAAATTTATTAGAGAAAAACATAGTGGCCAAGTTGGAGACACTTTGGAGTGGATAAGACTTTGGGGTAGCTTAGTGAAGGGTACTATTGGCCAGAAATGAGTAAGGATGTGAAGAGTATTGTGCAAGGGTGTTCAATTTGTCAATATGCAAAGGGAACAAGTCAAAGCATGGGCTTATATTAGTCTTTACCAATTCCAGAGAGACCATGGAAGAAGTGAGTATGGATTTCATTCTTGGGCTACCAAAGAATTAAAAATGTAATGGCTCCATCTTTTTTGTAGTAGATAGGTTCTACAAAATGAAAGATTTAATTTCTTGCAAGAATTCAAATGATGCATCACATGTTAACAAATTATTTTTCAAAGAGGTTGTGAGACTACATGGCTTGCCAAAAATTATTGTTTCAGATAGAGACACAAAGTTCGTTATCCATTTTTGGAAGACTCTATGGAAGATATTGGGTACAAAATTGAATTCTAGTTCAGCCTACCATCCTCTAATGGATGGGAAAATGGAAGTGGTAAATTGAAGTCTTAAATTTTTTTTGAGGTGTTTGATAAATGGGAGGCCAAAACAATGGGATGCGAACAATGGGATGTGATTTTATCCCAAGCTAAATTTGCTTACAATAACTCCATTAATAGAAGCATAGGTAAGAGTCCTTTCTATATTGTTTATGGATTTAGTCTAGTGGGGTTCATGAATTAAGAGATAATGCTGATTTGGGAAGGAAAAGTGTTGTAGCAGATGATTATGCAGAGTACTTGCATGAACTACACAAAG
>VDFB02177124.1:0-21166 GCA_007258455.2 Sequoia sempervirens | reverse complement strand
CATAACAGACCTAATGATAGCTTTCATAGTCATAAGAATAAATTCATAAGAGAATAGATGCAAGAGCATGAAAAGAAACTGAGATGGAAGGGCAGTTGGTAGAGTTAAAGAATCTGACTTGTAGTGAGAAGGTAGGGAGAACAAAGTAATTTACAGTCAAGAGCATCATGGCAGTTTCTCAGGTGACTATATTTGGGAAAGGAAAGAACTTGGTGACAACATTACCATCAAAACAATAAGGATACTCAAAACCCTACCAAACCCTAGGGCCTTTTTCGTCACCTTGTAGAGATCTCAAACATGCATGAAAATATTTCACAGGAGGGCATGAGACTAAAATCATCTCTATTTTTGATGACATGTTTTTGAACTACTCTTTGCATAAGAGGATAGGCTAGCTTGAGTTGAAAAATCCTTGAAGACGAGTTGAGATTAGAAGGAGAACATATGAAGAAAACACTAGCATAATGATATTTACATATACTAGGCTCTATTATCACAACACAAACTAGAATTAAATTCAAGAAAAGTAAAAAAAAAAAAGATTTACAAGTGATGAAAAGAGGCCACATGGAAAGTATATTATATGATTTTTTTCTTAAAAAACTTGAACCATTAACTATCCAATACAATATAACAAAATACAAATATACAATGAAATATTATGATTAACAAAATGATAATTTTAATGGTTATCTTAAGGTAGAAAAAAAAAATTGTGCAAGTGAAAAATAACACCCTTAGATTATTTTGAACAAATAACATTTTTATTTACATCATTTTCAAGCAACAGTTTTTTAGATCCGTCTAGCTGTACAAAAACCAAATCAAATTTGCAATGATCTCAAAGATCTAAAGGTTTAAAATCTCATATTTTTATATCTATTCTTGGGCGTATCATCTCACTATAAAAAATACTAAATATTTTTCTCCAATAGGGTAAACACATAGATCATTATGATAGATTTTTTTTATCGTAAAGATTATTTTTCGTAGACTACAAGACCCATAAGAAAGTTTTTTTTTTTTGTAGAGTTATCTCCCTTGTGAGACTCCTCCAACTCTATTAAATTGGAGGAATGGGGAGTTGGAAAGCCTGATAGGTGATGGAACAGGGAAGAGAGAAGAGTGGGACAGAGTGTATGATTACGATTTTTACAATGATCTGGGATACCCGGACAAAGATGGAACAGAGAAGAGAGAAGAGTGGGACATAGTGTATGATTACAATTTGCACAATGATTTGGGAAACCTAGAAAAAGATGGAATAGGGAAGAGAGAAAGAGCATGTGTAAAGGTGGAGAAGGTCTTGAATGAGCCATTCACATCACCACGAAGGCCCAACAACAATTGTGTGTTGTTGCGGTGGTTGTGCAAAGGTTTTTGTGAAGGCTTTGGTGATCTAAAGTGGAACTTGCAACTACAATATCTAATAAAAATCCACTTGGTGATCATTGTTAGAGAGTTGCGAACAATGAATTGTCCTCTATCCTATAGGACTCAGAAAGGAATAACACTATCAAATAGTGATTGAATCATTACAAACAGTCTAAAAACCATGAAAGTTATTGTCAAATTGTGACAAAGATTTGTCCTCTAAGTCATTTATGCATGGTGATTGAGAACACGGTGAGTAAGAAGTAAAAGAGCACTGGATCATAACACTACAAAATGGTCATGAGTTATGCAATGAACTTCACTATTCTTTTGATAAAAAAGGAGATCAAGATAATAACCAACATACTGATGTGCACAGAGAATGTTCATGGAGTGGAAACTTCCTTACAAATCAATTACCACAACAGAGTTTGAGGTGAATTGCACCTACTATTTAATGTTGATATGGATATGTTTTAACTTGTAGTTAATTGTTGTACCATAACATATAGGCTAAATAGTTGTTCATATACCATTGTTTCAAATTCAAAATTGTTATGCCTTATTCTAGGAGCAAATCATAGGGGGGAGTCTATGCATAAGACACCATTGTTTCAAATTCACTGTTGGTTTCAATACTGCTTGCTTTCATTTACTTATTCAAGACAACCGCTGTATAAAGATGCCTCAAAATCATAAAATCTCAGACTCTACTTGACTGCTAAAATATCCTCATCATAACAATGAATAAAGCACCGGGTCATTAACTTGAATTTTAAAGAAGCTTCATACAATTTTTCACTTTTTCATTCTGGTTTTGTTCTTCATTTCATTCATGAAGAATCCTCTCGCTCGTATAGAAATTAGCTGGTCTTGAATAAAATGAGGGATAGCTTCGAAGTTTTCTACCCTGCCAACAAATGACAAAATCTGTTTCCCACTTGGATTTTGATTTTTTTCAATTGCTACTTGGGTAAGAACTGTGCCATCCCTCAAATAATCTGCATTGTGCTAAGGCTGTTGAAGCAGATCTATAGGCTGAAGAAGTTCTTCATGGATGAAATTGGGAATAAAATTCAGAATGGAAAAGAGAGTGGAAAAGTAGAATTTGATGAAACTCTTGCAAAGTTTAGGTTAATGATTGATGCTTTTGTTCATTGTTATGATGGGAAAGATTCTAATAGTCATCTCAGAATAAAGATTTTATTGTGATTTTGAGAGCATCTTCTATATAGCAGGCTATGTTAGATCAAATAAATGAAGCAAACAATTGTGAAAGAGCCAACAATTTTGAATTTGAAACAATGGTGTCTTATGTATAGACTCCCTCTGTGATTTTCTCCTAGAATAAGGTATAGCAATTTTGAATTTGAAACAATAGTATATGAACAACTATTTAGCCTACCTATTATGCTACAATAATTAACTATAGGTTGGAACATATCCATATCAACATAAAATAATAGGTGCAATTCATCTCAAGCTCTGTTGTACTTGAGTATAACAATACCTAAGCTTCTAATGTTTCTAGACATAACCTATAGCAAAAAAGTGTAGTCTCCATCTAAAGGAACCATCTTTAGAGCTCTTCCCTGAAATGAGGGTTGAAAAAATTAGAAGAAAAGTAATACCATAATTTTAAAGTAACAATTTTTATCAAGCCAAGTGTCAAAAAGTATAATTAAAAAGACAAATTCTTACAATTGGACCTCAAATTGGACCAAGAAAATTTATGATTTTATCTTTAGAATGTAGGAAATTTCTCTGTTGGAGCTTCATGACCTCAAGTTGGATCTCAAATTGGACCAACAAATTTATGATTTTATCTTTAGAATGTATGAACTTTCTCTATCAGATATTAAAGATGTTAGGTTGGATTTCAAATTGGACCAACAAATTTATGATTTTATCTTTATAATGTAGGAACCTCCTTTGTCAGATATTCAAAAATTCCTATACTTAGGTTCTGCTTTTAAGCAAAAACACTTGAAAGTGTTCCAGACTGGATCAAGGTACTCTCCAACTTGGTTATGTCATTGATATCAATCCAAGTTTTCTTGAACCATCTATACCCGAACGTTGCATCACAATCTATTCTTCCTGCACAAAAAAATGCCACATATTAAGCCCTTCTAAATAAAACTAAAAATCATCATAAAACCATAATTAATAAATCATTTTAGTTTTAGAAAGAATCCGATGTCATTTACTATCAAAAAAAAAGTTGTATAAATCACAAAAAATCCATGAATCCATCCATCCAAAGAGAAAATAAGAAATGTAAGGATTTGATAAATATAAGTCCAAAGGGTTATGCTATAACATTAATGGAATCACCGTAAGAGCACAACCAAGGAACAAATTCTTGTGACTATAATTATGTGATCCATAACTCTATTGGTGATGTGGTATAGTTGTGCTATAACAAATACATGATACATTCATGTGTGGTGCAAGTTTAATGTGGATATGTTGTGATAGAAATGGAGGCACTCATATGAGCACAATTCATGTACAAATAACTATCATCACAATTATGTTTCAATCATCATTGGGTGCATTTAGGTTGACTCAACTTTAATAGGTTATGATGTAATGATAGTGTGATCCAAGAGCAATTACCTCTTGCTGCAATAAAGAGCCTATAACTCTAGTTGATATGTAGAGTGGTTGTGTTATATTAATTATGTAGTGCATTCAAGCACAACCCATGTTTAATGGGATATTCTAGAGAGTGATCATTATTTTCTAAACCTTATGAATGTTACTTAAAATTTTACATCTTAAACTACAAACCAAGTTTTTTACATACTTGAATGCAATCTTGGGTTACCATAAACCATAATAATGTGATCTTCTAATAACCATTATGGAAAGTATTGAAGAAAGACCCATGCTATATAGGATACATTTCTTTGACTAGGTTTACATACCTTAATGATCAAACACAAGCTTCCCACACATTCTAGGATACAATCCAAGATCATACCACAACCCTGTCAAGACAGCTAATTTTCTGACCCAAGAATTAAGGTTGTTTTTTAATACCAATAGAAGCATTGGTAAGATCATGACTAGGTACAAACCCCAGGCCTCTATAGAAACATAAACCATAACTCTAGCAAATTAGTAAGGTTGCAATACTAGAAAGATTGAGACATTGTAGCCAATAAAAAAATCTTGCAATCTAAAGATTGTAGCCAATAGCAAGCACACAATGTAGCTCAGTGAAACTTGTAAATGTAATCTATGGTAAGAAGAATGACAGTCACTTGAGGTGTGATAGTCAAAAAGAGGCTAGGTAGTGACAGTTTTATTCAAATTTTATTGAAACAGTTAGACAAGGAAAATGTAATCAGGGAATGATTGTCCAAATGAAGTAACAATGGTAATAATAGGTTCACTATTTCTTCTTAGCCATTGTATAATGGAGGTACTAGATTGTATGCTTTATTAGTGCTTTGAAACTCATCAAAGATGGGAGAATAGTGAATAATACCTTGTGGATTGTGAATTAGTGATAATAAGGTTGAAGGATCTTAAGACCCACAATACCATGAAATAATGAGTCCCCTATAGTAAATAAGTAGGCCGTCTATAGGGCATAGTTTGATTTTATAGAAGGATGCTCATGAAAGGAATCTTCAAGTGACAGTGAGTGAGCTATTTGAGATTACAGCTGAGGGTGCAATATCTAGTCTTAAAGGTAGTTAGAAAAGTATTAAATGTGCAATAAAATGAAATCCTACACAACAAACAATTCACAATGTTATTGACAGTGTTAGACAAGGAAAATGCAATCAGGGAATGACTTTCCAAATGAAGTAACAGTGGTAATAACAGGTTCAATTTTTCTTCTTAGCCATTGTATAATGGAGGTAGTGGATTGCATGTTTGAGCAATGTTTTGAGACTCATCAAAGATGGGATAATAGTGAATAATACCTTGTGGACTGTGAAGTGGTGACAATAAGGTTGAAGGATCTTAAGACCCACAATACCATGAAATAATGAGTCCCCTATAGCAAGTAAGTAGGCAGTCTATAGGGAATAGTTTGACTTTATAGAAGGATGCTCATGAAAGGAATCTTCAAGTGATAGTGAGTGAGTTGTTTGAGATTGCAGCTAAGGGTGCAATATCCAATCTTAAAGGCAGTTAGCAAAGTAGTAAATGTGCAAGAAAATAAAATCCTACACAACAAATAATTCACAATGTTATCTTGTTTAATGCCTTGAGTTTGAAGATAAAAATATCATTGTATCTTGATGAAAGTAGTGACCTTAATGGTCAATCAATGACAACCATGATTTTAAAACATTCTATTGTGCTTATGGAGGTAGCATTTTAAGCAAGGCAATGAGTGGTGGTTTGGAACAATGGCAGGTATGAAGGACTTGCTTTATATATATACTATGCAGTCTAGCTTAAGACAACATTCTTAGAAGAGATTGAAGGTGGATTATGGAACTCAAGGGTTACCATGATAAACATTAAAGAAAAGATTGAGATCTATTTAAAATCCACTCATGAAGATATTAAAGATGTCACATGCAAAACCCTAGCAGCTAGAGTAATGAATATAGTGCCAAAGAGGATAGTGTACTGGGGCAGATTTAGGAGATCTCCACATTATCTAATCACATGAAAATACATCATTTTTAAAAAATTAAAATGAATAATTCTAAACCCTATATAGGATACATTGATACTTCAAAAGCATTTGAAGGAATTTGAGATTATGCAAATATATGTCAATTAAATACCTGGATTACAAATAGTAGCATGAACAATGTAACCCTTGTTGAGCAGAGCAGGAATGAATCTTACAACCTCCTGTCATGTACATCTCCTTAACATTCTCTATCATTCTTTACTAAAACACTTCTCCATTTTAGCGAAATACGCCTGAAAATAAGGTTTTGACGAAGGTTTTAGAGTATGTTTATTAAAATGAAAACTCCATTTTGGCAGGCTACGCCTAAAAATAAGATTTCGACGAAAGTTTGAGTATGTTTATTAAAGTTTTAGAGTATTTTGGTGGGCTATTGATTCTTGATTCTTTAAATGATTTATTCAAATGGATTGTGACTAAATAAATGACTAACTATTTAGTTAATTTTATTTGTGTGACTAAATAATTTTTAGTCAATGACCAAATTAGTCATTTATTTACTCATTTGTAGTTGATTTGCAAAAAATAGTAGAATTTAGTCATTTTCAGTTGTTGTGACTAAATTTTTTAGTCACATAGTCATTTATTTGTCAAATTATACTAGTGAGGGTTAGTGGGATGATCACCATTGGTTCCATCACATCCACCAAATCCACTGCAATTGATAGCTTAGGATCTAGGGGCACACCAGGTTGTTCCTCCTCATCCACCCTCTCCTGCTTGGTCAGAGGGTGGAAGGAGTTCTTCATAGATATGCCTTTGTATATATGGTGTACACATATTTTTGATGTAGAAACATATTTTTGATATACCTTTGGACATATGTAAATGTATATTATTGGCTCTTGGTAGACCTTGTATAGATATTTGTATATATGGATGAAGTATCATGACACATTTTTTTTATTATATGAAATGAGATTTTTTTGTGGATATGATGCGATGTGTGATGTATTTATGTGATGGATACCTATTTGATTTTATGTATGAATCTAATGAATTCTATTTGATTATGCTATGGTATGTGATGTGATGGATTATGATGATGCTTAACTAGATGATGACATGATGTGGCATGTTATGCTTTTGTGTATTTTTTATGATGTTTATGATGACCTATATTATGACTATGATTGATTATGTTATTTATTACTGATGTTATGGTTATGTATGTAGGATATATGATGTTATGTTGGTGGGTAAAAGTCCAAATTTGTGTCACACTTTTGGACAACTTATCAGCACAAGTGAATTTAAGTATTTCTAACTAAAAATCAATTTTGGTCAAACATATGATCTTGTAAGATTCATTCTAGCTAAGTTAGATATGTACACAACTTTTCCAACTAAAATTGTTGGATAAATGCATATATAGCACAAATTTGAAGCCAATTTACCAAAAAATAGATTTATTTGAAAAAAATGATGTTTCAACAACTTCTACTCATGTAAATAACATATTTTTAAAAATATAAAAATACCCTTTTGTAGATCCATAAGTGTAGTTTTCAAAAATATATGTAATTTAATAATTGAATTATTATTTATCTTTTCCTTTTTATTTTTACTAAAAGTAAGTTATCAACACAAAATATTAGGTTGATTATCATGTGAAGGAAAAATAGAAAAACTTATTTAATTTAAAAAAAAAATATATGATGCACTAGATAAAAGAATCTATATCAAGATGGTATATTTTTTTTCCATTTTAGATAAATAGATAATATGACAGTTTTGATATAGGTAAAAACAGGTTTTGAAGGAACCCGAAACCCTTTACAACCAAAAAATCAAGGCTGCAGAAAGGATAGCTTGTAGCCCACCAAAAAAACTACCTCCCAAACAAGACTCCTCGAGATTTACATTTAGAACTACTCTTGTGGGAATAGAGAGTCGAGTTGAAAGAAGGCCTAGAGAATTTTGCTTTCTTTCCCTTTACAGTAATCCAACTTTCTTCCACTTGCGTTGCCTTATCATGCAAGGCCAACTCACTATTTTCCTCAAGGTGAGTATCTGCAGCCTTGGTCTTAGAGATTTCATCATTATTCCTTCATGCAGACAAAGACTTATCTAAAAATTCACCCGATATAGAAGTCATAGCCGTAGCACTATCACTAGAAATGACAGCCTGAGACCTAGTCACAATCTCATTAAGAGTAGCCATAACGCCCCCCCCATTTGAGGCATCCAGAGGTGATGCCCCAAGACCCTGTGATTCAAAAGCAACCACCTCAGAAAAAACTCCTTTGTTGTTCAGATTTCTTCTAAACTGTATAATGTTGTTGAGAAGCGCCTATCCACCAAGTAGCCTTCTTTATTTTTTTCTCAAATCTGCATTGTGCAACAGCATGTTCTATTTTAAAACATCTTCTACACCGGAAGGGAATCCCTTCATAATCTAGAGATTGGACTCAAGAACCCTTAGAAGATTTAAGTAAAACCTCAACAGGTAATCCTTTTGAAACATCAATTTCAACCAATATGTGGGCAAAGGTGGAATGAAAAATGTCAGAAGATTCATTATCCACCAGCAAAAAGTCACCAAGGGCTTTACCTACATCCTCCAGAAGAGAGTCACTCCAAAGGTGGAGGGGAAGATTAGGTAACCAAACCCAAATCGATATTTTGTTAAAAGTTTCAGAAGCAAGGTTGAAATTTGAATGCCAGGGCTTAATCATCAACAAATATTTGTCCTCCCAGCTAAAAAAATTATCACACAAAACTATATTTCTATCTTGAGCATTATCAAACTTAGCAACAAAAAACCCCTTGGCCATAGGGAAAATATGAACTTTACCAGAGATCAGAGGCTCCCACTCATTGGTGATCCAGGAACGCAGCTGAGGGAGGCTAGGCCAAAAACCCCTAAACCGACAAATCACCCCTTAAGCGGAAAGCTTGACAACGTTATCATCTATTTCTTCTACTGTCTCATCCTTCAGCTTCACTGAAATGGCATTTTTCACTGGAATAAACCCACCAAGCGACATCCTTCCATGCTTGAAATCTGCTTTCGACCCCTTAGCATTTGTTGTAGGGACAAAGCCCTTATTCCTCTCCTTGCCAAACCCCATGAGGGCACCACCAACAACGCTAGCACCAAAGCCCTTTGTAGTGAATGACTGCAGAGGAACTGCCCCAGCAGATTGTCACCCAAAACATGCAATCGAGATACCATCAATAATTCTTCCTCAGACTCTACTTGTAGTGTGTCAACATAGATCCACCACCACATAGGAGACCATCACACACCCTTCTAGTAGCTTGAATCATCTCAATAGGGTTTCCATCCGCTTAGCTTCCCATGCCATAATTCAATAGATAATATGAAAGTTGACATCAAATGGAAACAACTATGTTTTAATATGTGCACATTTTTATATATATTTAAAAATATATATTTATTAAAATTGGAAAAAAATATATTCATGCTATAAAGTTTCAAGTTGTAAATACACACAAAAAATTGAAGGAAAAAAATAAAAATTACTATATAAAGATTGATGTCCATGTAACTTCATTTTTCAACATTTTTTCAACAACTAAATTATAGTGTTAATTTATAAAAAACTATATTCAAATAATTTTTTTATTTTTTTAAATACAAGCATAAAATATACTCAAAATAAAAAATTTATTAGTTTACATCATTTCAAAATTGAAAACATATATGCCACTTTTTAGTGATTCAAGTTTAAAAGTTGAATCAGTGTTGGTCGTTTCCTTTAAAAAGTGTGAGACAACTTTATACTTTTACCTTGGTACTAATGATCTACGTATGTAGAGATGCAAAGGAGTTTTTTGTTTGTGTCATGATACCCAAATAGATGGTTAGTATAATGAGTAGGATAAAAGAAATGATTTTGGATAATGATTGGTAGATGGATAGATTTTGGTTAATAATGGCTAGATGTATAGATGAATAGATGAATGATGTTGATCAAATATAGATGAAAGATATAGTTATGGGATGATTTGGGATATTTATTGGAAAATAAGATGGGAAAAAAATAATTTTTCTTTTGCTTTTGGTTATGCTAAAATATGTAGAGAGAAAATTTTATTTTGATATAGCAAATAGACACTATGCACCAAGGCATGAAGAACTAGGGTGGAATTATATCTATTGCATGGAATCTGACTCTACAAAAAAAAGGAGTATCCTTATTCATACTAGAAATATAGAAATCTTGATTAGATATGTAAGAGAATAAAGGTCATAAAAAGATAGGCCTATGCACAAAAACTATAAAGAACCTGATATGCAACAGTAATTTGTTATGTCTGAAGATACCTCTACACACAAGGAAAGTCTTCACTATGGTAGTATTACAAGAATATCCCAAAAACACAGTAGATGAAATCTATTTGACTATTCCCCATTTCATGCTCCTCTAGACTCACCAAGATATTGAAGATTGTTGTAGCTTCAATCAAGCAGTGAAAAGAGATAAAAAATAAATCAAAAGAAAATACCAACTAACAAAATATATAAAACCCATCATATCTCTTTCCAAAGAGATTGTAATTGTTATTCATTATTGTGCCTATTATAGGAATGATATATTAGTTAAGGCAGTTATTGTGGATGTTGAATTAATTTATTTCGAAAATTGGTATGTAGGTAGTGGGTTTGTTTCAATAGTGATCAATGCTTGTAAGTTTTAATGAATATTCTAGGTTTTGATGATTACCACATTTTATTTTGATTACTTTGTCAAAGGTGAGTTTGATGATATGTTTATTATGGGTGATGATTTTATTGTGGATGGGTGAGTTATGATGATTTTTTTAATGAATTGTTAGAATATGTTAATGTTTTTTGGATTTTTTTAGAGTATTTGAGGTTTTTTTCAAATGGTTTTAGAATATCTAGATGTTTTTGGATTTTGAAATACCTATTATTTTTGGGTTTTGAACTATTTGCATGTTTTTTGGATTTTTGGAATATCTATTTTTTGTTGTGGACTATTTGGGTGTTTTTGGATTTTTGGAATATCTATTGTTTTTGGATTTTGAAATATTTGGATGGTTTTTGGATTTTCAATTTAAGGTAATGAACAAGAATCCAATCCAATCACTAGGTTTAAGAAAATTCCCCCAATTAGGTGTAGGATCAATTTATTATGGACTAAGTGAAGTGAACCTAGGTGAGATAGGTAATGCTAGATACTTGTAAATTACCAAGTCATGGTAAGTGTGTAGGAAAAAATACAATAGGTGGATGGATGGATATGAATGGAATACTAGTTTTATTATGGATGAAATAAAAAATAATTTTGATAGATGGTAGATGGTGCTCATTACACATGACACTTGTTTGTCAAATTTTCACCAAGATACTTGTCCAAAGTGCCACTGAAGTGGTTTCACTAGAGGGCAACTTTTATCTTTACTATTTTTTCTTTTTTTTTGGATTTTTAATACACATAGTCCATGTTTTCCAAGTTTTCACTATGGTACTTTCCCAAGGCACCACTAAAGTGGTTTTCATCATTGGAAAGATGAGTGAAAATGATGAAATAATTAAATAATTAAAAAATATTTAATTAATAGTGATGAAATAGGCAATAAGATGATGAAAGGAAATGATGAATTTAGATGAATGTGTAAGAAATTTTTAGGTGTCTACAATAAGAATCCACTCAATCTTGTCACAATTAATGGTGTGGAGTTGAAAAATATTGAGACAAGTTATTTTGGAGGGACTCAACATCCACCTATAGGTCTAGATTGAAAAATTGTAGGCCCTATGAACTTTGATAGCTACTCTATCATAGTTTGGTTTTCTCTTTGTAATGGTGTGAATTTTCACCCCTTGAAAATTCCTCATTTACACACCCCTTACCTTAGAAAACACAATCCCGATGATGTATTTTCCACATCCACTTCCATTTTCCATCCACTTGGCAGCTCATTTGTATGTTGGTGGGGGAATTTTTATCAAGGACGCTAGCACAACACGTAGATGTCTGTGTTGCATGCTTATGTCCTAATAGGATTCCTACATCTAGAATCCACAAAGGTGTTACACTCCTCCATTGGACGTGAAGTGTAACATTTTCTGCTCTTTTGACCAACTTCAAATTATTTTTTTACCTCCTTTCATTTAAATGGCCTATTCTTTGATTCATTCCATCTTCTTCACATCTTCTTCAATATGGGACACATTTTCTTGATAGCTTCTTGATCAAACACACTCACTTTCACCTCCTTCACATTGCACCACCACCATTCTAGCTGCAAGTTGCTACTTTGTTGTCTCCTCCTCTTCATTTTTGTGGCAACGTTGGATTTGGAGAGCTTGTGAGCTCACATATTCCTCCATTTTCCTTTAGTGCACATGGTTGAGAAGGTGGTATCTATCCATTTCCATCCACTCTTGCATTATCTACTTGTGTAGTAGCATATTGTTGTTTGAGTATTGCTTGGTATTTACATTCTAAATAATTTATTATCTTTCTATAATTTTTTCTATGTGGTTGTCCATGGAGGTGGAAACACCAAAGTAGGGGATTGATTGAGGTAGTCCTCTAAACACAACCCCAACATTTTCTTATTCTTGCGTATGCAAGTTATTCATCAAGCGTAGCTCTTGGAGGCCTCAACTCATGAGCTCAAAGGTCTATTTCTACCACCTTTCCCTTGTCAAATTCTAGTTTAGTATTGTTAAAGTATTCTTGTTATTTCTATTATCTCTACATTTTCTATCTCAGGCATAGCATAAAACTCTATTAATTAGGAAATTAGTAGGTCTTTTGAAATTATGCACTAGGCTTTACACTCTTTGTCTATACGAACACTAGTGCATTCCTAAGACCCTAGTGCACCACGTTGGAGTCCATGTTTTGCATTGTAGTCCTCTAGCAATAAGTTGTTTGGTTCACAGTCTAAACCTAAAAAACTGGCTCTCCTGATCCCTTGAAACATTCGGGTTAGCAGAAGGAAAGTGATAGACCAGTTGTCCTTCCTTTTCATCCCTTGAAACCTTAAACCTTCATAATTCATTCATATAGCTTGAGGTAGATCAAGGCAGCCTATTGTTGTAGAATCTCCCATGAACTAGAGTCCTTGAGTAGTTGATCCCCCTCCTCTACATTTTTGTGAACCTAACATGAAAATTTTTGGTTTCATTTTGTTGTGTTGAAGGAATCTTCTCTCGTGTTCTAGGTGTGTGTTGTAGGTCACATAGCCTCACAACCCAACCTACAACCCCTAGTAGGTGTAGTCAGAAGGATCCCTAGACATTGTGAAATGAAAGCTAAATAGTTCACTACTTGATTGTTGAACCTTTGGGGTACTCTGAGGAAGTCTTTTCAGAGTACGTATACATAGCCTCTTTTATGCAGCTTCCCATTCCTTTTGTGTAGCCTACAAATGGATCACTTGCTATAACCTTTACAACATAGGACCTACCTATGAACATGAATAGAGAGCCTTCCCCTCTATACATTCTTGCACGCATCAACAGGAACATCATGATTGGTGTTTTGGTTGATCCTACATGTCATGTGAATGTTATAATAGAGGAGATTCTACTGATAAATTTATTATAAAAGGATGGGTATGATGAATCAAAGAGAACAATGTGTACACTCAATGGACTCTTGATCCCTCCAATTGATTCCATCACCCTCTCAGTCCTAGTAGGGCCCAGGACTGTAAATGCACCTTTCGATATCATTCTAGATTCAGACTTGTTCAGAGTGAAAGTAGGCATCCCATTGTTAGTTTCCATGAACACAATCACTTTAGTAGTTCATAAATGTCTGAATTTCTCTCATGAGGGCTCTATGCATGTTGTGCATGAAACTAGATATAAACCTCTGGTGTCGCATGAGGGCTACTCATTAGATCACTTATGGCCTTCCCCTGTTGGTCTGCTTCCTCCAAGGACAAACCTATTGTATCAAACCTATGTCAAATACAAGAATGAGGGCATAGCACCAAAGGTGACCTACCATGTCTCCCCTTACGCAATTTTAGTTAAAGACTCTATGATCGTGCAGTAGCAGGCTACGTCCTCCTCCTCTAAAAAGGGGAAGGGGATGTCTACTCATGCCTAGGAGCCTTCCTCTTCTTGTGTTGTATCATTCACTTCTTCCTCCCACCCTATTGTGGTGCCTTTGGCTTCTTCTCCCATGCCTCGCATGGGGATTTTGATGGTGCCCACTTGGTGGAAGGCCAAGCATCAAGTGTTTGAGCTCCCTGTCTTACCCACAACATCGAGGCTTGTTGTCTATGGTAAGGGAAAGGGCCCTCATGGAATTGCCCCTGTGCCTCGGCCTCCACAACCTCTTACTACTCCTACCCCTCTAGTAGTGAATGGGAAGAAGCTTACCACCGAGGTTCCTGAGTCTTCTTCTCCACCTATTTTAGTCTTTTCTCCTACACATCCTACTCTTACTCTTGTCCAAGAGGTTTCCCTTCCATCGACAATGGTTGTGGAGGACACACCTATGGAATAATGGGATCCTCTTGTTCCTTCTCAAGCAGAAAGTTCTAGTTCCTAGAGCCAAAGAACTGGCTTGCGTTTGAGCATAAATGTTAGAGGAAGGCTTTGGCTACTGATCAAGCTACCTTGTGAAAAGTAGAAGAGGAACCAGTGCTCATGTTTTGGAATCTCCTATTGTTCCTCCCTCTTCTTCTTCTTCTGCTTCACTTCCTATTGCCTCAATATTACTTCCAACTCCCCCTATGAATGCTAATGACCCTCATCCCAAAAGGGTGCAGGTGTTCATTGCTCACTCAGTGAAGCCTCCTCTTTTGATGTCCTTTCTGGACATCCCTCCATTTTTCCAACCCATGGACATGTCAAACACCATAGTGGTTTCTGTTGCGGCCTTGTCCTCTTCCTCCATTCCTTTCACCTCCTCTGTGGGGATTCCACATCCTCTGATGAATTATAATTTGGAGGAAGACCTTGCTTCCAATGGAGGTCATAAGAAGGGATCACCTTCGAGAGAGAGGGTTCATCTTTGGCTTGTGTCACCCTTGTGATGGAGGTAGCCCTGATGTCTCTAGAGTTTGTCACCATCTCTTTTGATGAGGTTGATGGTAGATCTTAGGTGCCTCCATCTCTCACTTAGTTAATAAATGGTACTCCTGTTAAGTGCAAGTTTAACTCGATTGATGATGTCTAGGCTCTATAAGTAATCTTTGCAAGATCAATGACATTTACCTCACAAGAGTTAAGCAAAGAAGACCTTGAGGGCCCCTCTTCCTTAGCTCTTGTTTTAGGAGAGTTGGAGTGTGCTCCCATTTCTATCCCACCCTTCAAACTCCCCCTACAATTATCTAGATTGGGAGAATGATGACCTCCTGGTTGATGAGGACTGGGAGAGCACCTCTTCTTTATCTGTAGATTAGATTTGTGTGTGTTGTGTTTCCCCTGTGCTTATTTTTGTGTGTTCCTGTAGGAATCTTGTCACCCTCATAGGTGCTTGGATATAGGAGTGAAATTTTTTCGTAAACTTCCCCTATTTATTGCATCATTCTTCTATGTGTTGTATTTTAATTTTTGACAATTGGGGATGATGCAAAGTGTTGGGGGGATTTAGGCCTCCCTTCCATGTTGACCCAATTTTTATTTTATTTTAATTTTTTCTTCATTTGCTCTTCTTCATGTTTTGATACATTTGGGGATTGATGACAGTTCATATGTATATTATATTATATCTCTCCATCTATATCTATGAATAGTTCTGACCCCAAATTATCATATCCCCCTGTCTCTTGATTTCTTTGTCTTTTCTTATTTCTCTTTATTTATCTTTCTCTCTTCTTTGCTTTCTTCTTGATGTTTTTGTGCCTATGTGTTGTCCCTCACATGTGTGACAAAATTTCCATGTCTACATCTCATCATGTATCATGGGCCATGACATCTTTGCATCTCTTCTTCCTTTCTTTAGGATTTCATGTGCTCCTTTAGTTCACACGCACCACCCTAAGGGGGGGTCCTACTTCTTGGGTTTTCAATAAGGTGTATTTGGTGGCCAACGAGTCCCTTGCTGAAAATATTTACATTTTTCAAAAATCACATCCTTTGCTAAGGATCCCCTTAGCAATATTTTATTTTGAAACTAAATTCATAACAAAAATAATTGGAAATCTTTCCTTCATGAACGCCCTTATTTTTTCAAATTCCTTGAGCGGGTCCCCCTTTTTCTTTTGAAGGGTTTCCTAAAGGACCACTTTGAAAGCTTCTCCTTCAATTTATTGTTCTATGATATAACTATTTGTTTGTCTGTGTGACTTTTTCTTGCATAACATGTTTTTTTTGTAGATTAGCATGTTGGTTTGGAGGACTGAGAACCTATGAAGCTACTTTTACAATCAAGCTTACCTTGCAAGATCAAGCACCTATAACGGTCAATCAGACTCTATATAGCCTTTCACATCTGGCCTCCCTTAGGACCGAGCACCAATGGAACCTCCTTTGTAGGACCAAGCACCTATGAAGCATTTTCATTTTGTAGGACAAAGCACTTGTAAAACCCTTTGTTCATATTATGTGGGACCAAGCACCCGTAGAACCAATTCTAAAGGACCAAGCACCTATAGAGCCTTTTGTTTTTTGAATGAAGAAGACAACTGAGAGTGGGGTGAATCAATTGTAGCAAATTAAAACATCAAAACCCTCAACAGTAATCAAATCCACATGCATTAATTAAACCCTTATTCTATGAAAGTGATTAAATATGAAATGAAGATAACAAAAACTGAAATAACAACACCAAAAATAAGAGAACATCAAATTTACGTGGAAAAAATAATGAGGGGAAAAACACAGTGAGGATTAGATCACAATATAAGTAATTAAAAAACTGGTACAAGGGCTCACTGCCAGAAATGACACACTATCCAAAAAGGCTCACAACCAAGGCTCATTGACACAAAAAGAACACAAGAATATAGAAGAGAATTATTACATAGAGAACAACATCTCAATGCAACAAGGAATCCACCACATATGCTACAACACTTTCGTAGTATTGCATGAAAGATTTCAAACACCTTCAACTCACTGCCTTCAGGAATCCAACACTTGAAATTCGCACTGCTTTACTCATATTCACATCACGCACATCACTTGCATCTATCTTGTCTCTCTCTTGCATCTCACAACATTACTCTTATTTATATCAACCTGTAGACACTTAAAAATGTCCTAAATGATATCATGCACTCGAATTAGTTATACTAACATCATTTTGTCTTGAAACCCATCCTTTTTTTGCTTAATTGATTAAATTTGCATCGATATTTAATTAATTATGTCATTTTCATCTATTAACCTGATTGACTTAATTAGGGTTAATTTACCCCCTCTCATGCTAACATTTTTTCCTATTAAATTAAATAAATCAGATTATTTAATCTAATCCCTAAAGTCCTCTTATTTAATTAAATAACCCTAAGTTATTTAATTAAATATCATATCATATCTCCCCCTTTTATTAAATAATTTCTTTAACGAATATCATGTAATTCTTCTAAAATTGCATAATTAACATTGTTTAATTATCCAATTACTAATCCTCATCTTCCCACTTGCAAGGGAATATTCCTCCTTTGCACATTCCTCCAAAAGGAATATTCCCATAAAATATTCCTTCTCCTTTTGCACATTAATTTTTTTTTTAATTTGCTAAATATCTAATTTCCCTCACCCATGAGAATATTCTTTGAATATTCTCTTTCTTCGCTCATTTCAAAAGGGGGAATATTCCTTTTTGAAACAAACTCTCAACAAAGTTTTGGGAAAGCTTTTTGAAAGTGTGTTTGTTTGGAAGAATATGAACCCTTGTTTCTTTTCTTGATCCATGTGATCATTTATTCTCATCCATTGATGAGAATCCATGATCCATTCCTTCATATTTCCTCCAATTTTGACCATTGATTAACAATTTTAATCTTAACCCTTCATTTCTCATTTGTCCTATAAATAGGTCACTATTTGGAGACAAATGGATCCATCTTTTAAGAGAAAACTTATGCTATTAAAATCACCTTCACTTGCACTCATATTTAGCACTTATTTAGCATATTTTAGCTTAATTTACTTGCATAATTAGCTTAGCTTCCATTAATGGCTTCCATGATAAAATAAATGCATCCATTTAGTATATTGTGTAATTAGGATTTCAATATTTTTAGCTTAAAATCCATTTAGATAGATTTGAATACACTTACATCAATCATATTAGCCTACATCATGTTAAAATAGCTTGCATCATGTTAATTTAGCATCTAAATCATTTTTTCATACACATCTTTCATCATTTTCATCGATTCTCTTCAATAGAATCAATCGAAATAGGGTCATTATCCATGAGATTGGGAAAGGGTCCCCATTCCACATCAAAGTGACACCATTCCCCAATAGGATAAGTTTTTTATAAAGGAGAAAACAGATTTTACAGGGACCCAAAACCATAGAGTTTACAAACCATAGAAAGATAAATCATCAAAGTACCCAACAAAAAGAAGGTTGCGACAAAGAAAATAGAAAGGACAACAGCCACAAACCAAGAGCAGTCAAAAATCCAACTAGAATCTAGCACCCAACCTAGCCTAAACTAGCCTAAATGCTTCAAAGATTTAGCAACCTCAGCTTCAAGGTTGCACATGTCCTAGGTTACCTTCTTTAGGTTCTGGATCTCCTAAGGTGAAGAACCCGCTTTTCTTTTAAGGTTTGCTCTAGTCCTTTTCGAGGGGCCTGAATCCTAATTCTTACCTTTATCCTTCCCAGCTTCCAAGTCCACAAACAAAGATCCGTGTTGAATACTATCCATCTTCTCCACCATGGTACTCAAGATAGTAGCATTTTGTTTAACAACTCTGTGGCTACGTTCCATAATAGTTTTCATAGTATCCTTGATTTTTCCAATTTCCCCTTCTAGCAGTTTGACCTTGTTCTCATTATCCTTCTTTATCTAATCCATTAGCTCAACATTTCTTTGAAGATGTTCGACCAAGTCCCTCTTCTCATCCATAGTCCACAAAACACCAGTAGAATTATGTGATATGCCTTTTGCTTCCAAATCATCCATCTTGCCAGTGAGAGCCCTATTTTTTAAATTGAGATCCTTAATATCATGAAACACCCATTTTATGATCTTGAAGTAGTCAACAACCCCATTTCTGGCTATAGCCATAATATCATCAGGAAATTCCTAATACAGCTTGAAATAGTAGTCATCAAGATTGAGTTTTCTGGGGAATCTAGGTCTATTCTCTCTATCAGTGGTAGGGCAGGAGGTATAAGAGTCCTTAGTAGCATTATGATCATCAAAATTATCTTCCAAAGAATCCTTTGAATAGGAAACCAGCTTATTCACGGGAGGGTCCTTCTTATTACTTTTTGTCTCCTGAGCCATGCCCTTAGGGGTTTTCGCAGTGCACACTTTTTCATTTGAGGGTTTCTTCTAAGGGGTTTTCTTACTTTTCTTACTGAGGGAGGGAGAATCTTCCTCCTCCCACTCATTATCAGAATCTTCTTTCACTTCAGACGAGCTAGTCTCATTATCCTCTCCATCCGAGGCCGAGGTCGATAACGGGTTAGACAGGGCCGACATGTTTTTAAAATGCTCATGAATAAGCCTAATGTGACCAGTAAGCAGGACCAGATTCTTCCTAGGACTCTTCCTATGTTCCTCTATACTATTATTCAAGGAACATAGCAGATAATGGGGGAAGGAAACCCTTACCTTATGCCAAAAATGATTAAGGAAAAGTGGTACCCATAACTCTGGTAAATTTGTCATCCAGGGTGATGTATTTCATGAGAATTCTGAGCACCTCCCTCCACACCTTCTTAACCGTCCTAGCTTCAAAATAACTGGAAGAAACTTTAGCTAGAGCCTTCCTCCCCTTATCGATTTTGGGGAATGAAAGAATTGCATCATCTGAAAACTTCCTGTCATGGTAAAAATTCACTCCCTTAGTCGAGAGACCAGTGATTTCCCCTATAAGCTCTTTGTCCACCTTAACCCTCCTTCCTGAAGGAATGATTTCACCTTTCTTCCAATGTTTAGCAAAATACCCAGTGGCTTCAGGGCCAGGGTCATGGAGCTTATGAATGAAGGGCTACACCCCTCCCTTCCGAATATGCCTTCAAACCTTCGAGTTCTTCTTGTGCCTCTCACCACTCATAGGCTCCACCCTTTTTCTGCTTCCCCCCATTGTTGCAGTAATATTGCTTCTAATGTTAGCAAGGAAAATCAATCGAACAAAGACACAACAACAAAACCAAAGCACCCACAAAACATGCTTGAAAGCTTTCATGATTTAGTTCCAATAGGATAAGTTTCAATGGATTAGAATAGGTGTTTTCAAAGCTTTCATGATTTAGAATGTTAGTTTTAATGGATTCCTAATTTATTTTTTTATTGAATGATCTTATTGGACTGATGTTTAGTGGCTTGATTATACTTCGAATCTTGATAGATCAAGTGTAGTTAGCTCCATACTAATCCATCAGTCACATTTTGACACTAGGAGGGATTGAACTAATCAATCTGATGAATTTTTCTCCAAATGTCTATTTTCCTTATGTTTATAGGTACAATGATGCTATTGATTATACATTGACGCATTTGATGACGCGTCGCTCTACAGTGACGCACCTGTAATTTCAGTTTATCAACACATAATTAATATAGCAACACAATTAATTTCATCACTGCATTTTAATATAGTGACGTTAAATTAATTTTTTAATGTAGAATGAATTTTTCTTTAGCGACACAATTGATATGGTGACACAATTGGCCTCCCTGTTTATTGTAGAGGGTTGCTATCAATTTTCAATATAGCGATGCATATCCTATTCAACAACACTATTGATGGATTTTAGTGACGTAATTGATTTTAGTGTCGCAAATTACTGGTAAACATAACATAACTTGATTTTTTGACATGTGTTTGAATTTCTTGGCTTTATTTGATCACTAACATGTTTTTGACTTCTTGTTTTGGTTTTTTAGACTAACTAGTTTTGTAGGTTTGGACAATAAAATTTGAAGTGAAGGAGCATTTTGTCATTAATTGTATAATTGTAACAAGTGTTTTAACACTCATGGGGTAATTATAACCCATTTTTTATGCTTTATT
>VDFB02177123.1:24117-129138 GCA_007258455.2 Sequoia sempervirens | reverse complement strand
GTTTCCCTTCAATAGGATATCAGATGCATAGCCCAACCCCTCTATTCAATACTGTCCCTGGAATGTCTCCTTCCCATTACAAGCCTATGTTTGAATTGCAAACCCAACCACTTGTTCCATTCTTTGCTAATGGAACTCCTGACTTCTTCCAACAACCACAAGTTCCTCAAAGTTCCCACGGTCATCATAACCAAATTGGAACATCAAATCATGGTGGTCAGCCACCTGTTGCTAAGAGTGTGGAAAGTGAAAAAGATAGTTCAACTTACAAATGAGGTAGAGACCTTGAAGAAAAACACTATCTCAAGTTACAAATGACATGGCTCTGCTTAGAATGAACCCTTCCCAAAACCAAGGTAATTATCCTAATTAGAGTAATAATAATCAGGGTAATTATCAGAATCATAACAATTACAACCAAAGGGGTTATCAAGGCCAAAACTCCTCTAACCAAGGTTATCAAAATCAAAATGGGGGATATAACCAGAGGCCAAATAACAACCAACAATGGAATATAGGGCCAAACAACAGTGGAGTTTCCCATAATTATCAAGCTAATGAGGAGAGGTCACATACTGCAAATGTGGCTAACCTTAATTTAATGACTAACTGGTGTAGGTTGCATGATACTGCCACTCATTTTGAGGTGAACTACCTTGAAATGGAGAAAATTGTCAAGATGGCATAGGTAGATGCCCAAACATTCCAAGGGAACCCAAACAAAGGAGGTGACTCAGTGGATACAACAATGACTTATGACCTCTTCGAGGAAGAACCTTTATTCCTGATGCAAAGTGAGAATGAACCTGTGGAAGATTCGTATGATGCTCAAGCTTTTCAAACAAAGGGAGGACACTTCCTAAGAAATCAGAGCAAGGGTTCGTTTACCACATCAGCACCACCTAATCACATGGTGCCTCTAAGTCAAAGTGCTGATAACAACCCTCCTCCACCAAAACGCCCACTTGACTTCCATAATAGGGGTAATTCACTTGGAGTTGTCAAAAGTAATACAAGTTATAATATAGAATTTGATATTGTTTTTGAGATGCAGAAACAGAAAACCTCTCTGTCATACTTTGACATCCTAAATTGGTGCCCTACCCAAAGGGAGATAGTGCTGAAAGCTTTGGAGAAAGCTGACAAATCAAAAGGAAAGAACAAGGTGGCACCTACTGCAGACATGAATGCAACCTTGTACAGAAGCAAGGTAGGTACTCCACCATTTCTTTTAAGTTTAAGAATTTATGGAAAGAACCTACATAACTATATGTTAGATTCAGGGGCTTCTGGCAATGTTATGCCATTCTCTACATGCAAGAAATTGGGATTAAACCCTGTCCAAACAAACAAGAAGGTCATCACACTTGACAAGACAGAGGTGAATGTAGTGTGGGAGTTGAGAAACATACATGTGCAAGTAGGGTCAGACCTAGGTAGGGTTCAAACCAACATAGACATTCAAGTAGTAGACATTCCTGAGACCTATGGTATGTTGTTGAGCAGAGATTTGATGAAAGGTATAGGGGGATATCTCTCCCGTGACTTTTCGCAGATGTGGCTACCGTGGAGGGAAGTGCCTACTCAAATTAGGATTGAAAGTGAACCCCACCTTAAGCATGTCATGACTAAATATGATTGCCCAAATGAGGTAGCCTACTTTGACTTGGTGCAGGGTACATTACAAAAATAATTCTGAATTGACTTGCCAGCACTGCATTGATGTTTTAAATCATGTTTCCCAAAGTAAGGATGCTAGCTTAATTCACCCTGATACCGTTGCAAATCACTTCTCATTTGAAGCCAAGGAAGCGATAATGTTACGCAAGGATAGGATACCTTCAAAGGAAGTTCCTTCTCAAAAAGAACCTACTCCAAACACATTTGTGAATCAACATATTGATGAGGAGCAACCCCAATGTTTGTTTGACACCCCTGCACTCACGAATGCACCAAAACCCAAGGGGTTAACCAAAGGCACAAATGACTATCAGAAGGATAGCCACAAATTATATGATATATTTGTGCAACAATTGAAAATTACACCTGAGGAACTTATTGAGCGCCCTTTCCCTATATTTGATGCAAAAGGTCAAGGAGCCCCACCTATGGCTCATCTAACCCAAGCATCCATAACAACTTCAAAAGGATCAACCCCATCTTATGATCAGTTGTGGACCCCAATCTTTGATGGATTCAAATCCAGAACAGGCAATGGTGTTGGAATTGTATTGACTAGCCTGAAAGAGAAAGCATTCTTTGCTTCTTACAAGTTGCAGTTTGGATGCACTAACAATGTAGCAAAATATGAAGCTCTAGCTTGGGGGCTGATGTTTATGCATAAGAAGAAGGTCACTACCTTGGTGGTCAAAGGAGATTCAGAAATAGTTGTCAAGCAAGTACGCAGCCAATATACATGTCACAATAAAAGGTTGCAACATATAGGAATTGAGTATGGAACTTGATTGAAGATTTTGATGCTTTTGGGATTAGTTTAATCCCTAGAGAGGAGAATCAGATAGCTGATTCATTAGCTGTTGCTACAAGTACCCTCAAACCCATGCAAAGTTCCAAGCTTAAGAGATTCTCAGTGGAATTAATTTCCACTCTTGCAGTTTCTGTCAATGTCAAGAACTTTCAAGTCTTTGATGATGATCGACATATTCTTGGTTTTCTAGCAAGCTCAGATGTTTTTGAAGGACATATCTTTGATGAGTCCAACATGGATCAAGGAGATTGGAACCCCAAAGATTGTGATATAGAAGGGGTCCTCAATTTAAAAATAAATAGCATTCCTAAGGGAATGGTGGCCTTGGAAAGAATTTTTGATTCAGACCCAAGGGCTCGAGAGAAGATATCAGCTAAATATAAAGGAGATGAATATGAAATTGTTAACTGATTCTGGCCCTGAAAAGAATGTCTACATAGGGAAAGCCTACCCTAAAGCAATCAGAAAAGACATATTCATGGCACTTAAGAAATACATTGCTACAATAGCCTGGGGATATGAATACCTAAAGACATTTGATGCTTCTGTGATGACTCATACTATCCCTCTGAAGCCCAAAGCTAAGCTATTTCGACAGAAACAACGCCCTGTCAACACCTTGATCAAACCATTGATATTTAAAGAAGTTCAAAAATTGATTTATGCAAGGATAATATTCCTGGTACGCCATTCAACATTGGTGGCTAACTTAGTTCCAGTCCATAAGAAAAATGGAGAGATCAGGCTATGTGTAGACTTCAGAAATTTGAATAAAGCTTCAGAAAAAGATAACTACCCACTTCCTTCTCTAGATGAGGTCTTGCATGGATCTCAAAAATTTGAATGGGATCTTACATGATATCATTCCTAGATGGTTACTCTAGATACAATCAGGTAATGGTTAATTGTGAAGACAGGATGAAGACAGCCTTCACTACAAAGTGGGGAACGTTTGCATACAGAAGGATGCCATTCGGTCTGATAAACGCTAGAGCAACTTTCCAGCACACCATGGACATAGCATTCAAGGATCTAATTGGTAAATGCATTATTGTTTATATGGACAACCTGACAGTGTTCTCCAAAGATAGATTGAAAAATGCTACAAACTTGGCTAAGGTTCTTGAGAGGTGTATCCAGAATGGCGTCTCCCTCAATCCCAAAAAGTGCATATTTGGGGTTTTTGAAGGAAAGCTTTTGGGACACATAATCTCAGAAAAAGGAATATCGATTGACCTAGATCAAGTAGATTCCATTCCCAAGATAACCAGGCCCAGAAGCAAGAAGGAGATGAGATCTTTCTTCGGAAAGATCAACTTTGTGAGAAAATTCATCACGAGTTTTGTAGAAATTGTGAAACCACTGAATGGAATGATGAAGAAAGATGCTAAAATAGAATGGAGTGATGAGGAAAAGGTCATGTTTTCATAGATCAAGTGATCCATTTCAAAAGCGCCAGTCCTCACTAGCCTTGACTATTTAAAACCATTCTATATTTATTCCTTTGCTTCTGAGCATTCCTGTGCAACTATCCTAACTCAATGAAGAGGAGAGGTAGAGGAGAGGCCCATCACTTTCATGAGCTCTCCATTCAAAAATGTTGAAGTTAAATACCCACCTCTTGAGAAGCAAGCTTTTGCGCTAGTCAGGGATGTCAAGAAGTTCAGAAACTACATTCTCTAAAGTTAGATTATTGCTATAGTCCCTGATGTAGCTGTGAAGTCCCTACTCATGTAGAGCGAGCTAGGAGAAAGAAGAGGGAAATGGATGGCCATCTTGCAAGTGTTTGATCTAGAGATACACCCTATGAAACTTGTTAGAGGCACAGGCCTATCTAAGTCCATGGTGAATGCTGGTGACAACATCGTTTGTCAGCAATACACAACCCAGTCCTTCTCCAATGACCCATGGCATGCAGATATTTTCAGTTTCATTCTCAATAATCGATGTCTAGAGGGAATGAATGCCACTCAGAGGAGAGCACTAAGGATGAGGAGGTCATATTATATGCTTAAAGGAGGATTACTATACAGGAATAATTTTGAAGGAGTGTACCTACGATGCCTTGATCAGTAGGAGGCTAAGCACGTGATTGCTGAATTTCATGGGAAACACGACATAGGTCATGGGTCTACAGATTCATTGGCACATCAGATCCTTAGATCTGGTTATTAATAGCAATGTGTGTTCAAAGGTTCCCATCAGCATGTGCGAACATGTCACATATGTCAGATTTCTGCATCAAAAGAATGCCATTACAACCTGTCTATGAGGTAAGGCCATTTTCCTAGTGGGTACTGGATTTTATTGGGGTAATTAACCCAAAATCTTCTACAAGACACAAATTCCTTTTGACTTCCACTGATTACTATAGAATATGGATAGAGGCTATACCCTGCAAGAACAACACAACAAAAGTAGTGATCAAGTTCCTCACCGAATGCGTCACCACTAGGTTTGGGATACCCTTCACTTTGGTATGTGACAATGACTCTTCCTTCTCTTCTGCTGAGTTTATTTCATGGGTTTACGATAAAATTTTTTTTTTAAAGTATTCTTAAGACTATTACCCACAAGGCAATGGGCTTGTAGAATCAACCAACAAGAATCTCTTAGGGGTAATTAAGAAACTATTAGAAAATGATCCTAGAGACTGGCATACCCAGCTGAGATTTGCATTATTGGCAGATAGAACTAGGATCAAGGCTGCTTTAAAGACCTCACCATTCAAGCTAGTGTATGGGAAAGAGCCTATGTTCCCTATCCACCTCCAAATACCTCTCCTTGAGTTCATGTATAAATTCTACTCTAGTGACAATAGGATAGAAGTAAGATTAGCTTCTTTGTTGAAATTAGAAGAATAGAGAGATGTCGCCTTGCAACAATTATTTAGGCACCAGGCTGTTGTCAAACGTTGGTTTGACAAAAGAGCCAAAACCAAATCTTTTAGGATATCAGACCTTGTGTTGTTATAAGATAAAGCTAGTGAAAAGAAGAGAAGTCACTAGAAATTTGATAAGCTCTGGAGGTCCTTATCAGATTGCTGAGATCCTATGAGAAAATGCTTTTCAATTGAGTAGTTTAACTGGAGAACCTGTTCCATTGCCTATCAATGGACAGTTTCTTAAACACTATTTTGAGTCATGAATTTGGTACTTTTGTCGGGTGATGCATCTATGTAAATAGTTTCTACTTGTAAATAATCTCTGCGTGTAAATAACTTTGTTCTTTATGTGAATAATTTGTTGTTCTTTACGTAAATAATTTTTTTGTTTGTGTTTGTAAATAATTTTCTTTTCTGTTTGTAAATAGTTCTACTATTGTTTATTTGTTCTTTCTTTCTATCCCTTCATTTCCTTTGTTCTTTTTTTTTTATTTTGTTTTGTTCTTTGGGGTTTCTCTGTTCTTTCCATCTTAAAATGGTGGGTTGTTATTTGAAGCATACTTTGGTTGTTAGGAGGGAAGTGGTTTACATATTTTAAGGTTTTCTGATGGGGTGATTTTGTCCTAAATTATTTTTTTTATGCCCGTTGTCAACATGAGTTGTGGAAAGTCTTCAAAACAAGGTGCAAAGTAAATGACCTTCATTAGCTCCTCTGAATATGTCACAAATCATCCAAGATCATCCCTTTTGTAATGGCATATTTGTCTTAGGGTGATAGTGTTGTAATATTTGAGTGAAAAATACGATTTCCCAAGTGCTGTTATGAGGTCTATGATAGTTTTTAACCACATATTAAGAAAAAAATTGAATGAAATATCTGAAACTCTATGAGAAAACAAAAAAAAATGAGAACTATTTGAAGAGAAAAGAAGACTCAATATGAATGGGTGATTCCAGTATCTCTACCGGGGCTATAGACACCTGGTTGGCAGCAGAGCAATGTTGTGAAAAAATTAGAGGTATCTCCATCGGGGCTATGAATTCCTAACTGGTAGTAGAGCAATGCCTAGGATATCATTGCACAACAGCCAAAGGGAATCAACTCATGTAGCCCAAATCTTGCACATTATTGTTCGAAAGACGAAGAAACTTTATAAACGAGTGATGCACAATCAAGAACACACATAGTATCAGGTGTAGCCATTTTTTATTTACATTTGAGATTCTAGCTCAGCCTTGGTTCCTAAAACTGATCCAACTGGAGTTGTGATGTTCATAAACCAAAGATTCTGGGTAGCTGAATCCTTCAGTTCCTTGAAAATGGTTAAACCATTTCCCCAGCTGAGTCGCCATTTGTTATGTCTTGCATAACCACCCCATTTTATTCTGGAACAAAATGGGTCCCCCTTTTGTCTTGCTTTTGTTACCTTTTTTTTTTTTGCTTTACTCTTCGGAGTTCTTCTATTTTCTTCCTGAGTTTGCCTTCTGGTTTTGTCAAATTTTGGTTCTGTCTCAGTTTAAATTGGTTTTCTTCTTGTTTCAATTGAATGAAATAACCACAAGCAATAGTGGATCTTATTATAATATGTTTTATTTTCTTTTGAGGACTAATGCAGACTTGGTTTCATAGGATTAAATCACACACATGATGATATTTGTCAGGGGAGCTCAGTTGGAAGGCATTTCCCAATCTATTTGGGCAAAAAATTCCTCTAAGAAGAAAGTCAACAAGACCTTGTAGATCTCTTGCCGACTAACAGTGCGTTTTGTCCATTGGAGGCTCACTGGTCATCCAAACATTCTTGTCACCATAGGTTTCTTTGTGTCTCACCAACCGGAGGAGCCCTCACCAAAGGATTCTGCGTTCGACATAAGGTATCGGCGAAGGAGGAAAGTCTCACCGACATGAGGTAGTATCGGCAAGAGTTCTTGCCGATCCATCAGAGTCTCGACGAAAGGAGGATGCTGTCAGGGGATCTCGCTAGGAAGGATTTACCCTTAGCAAGAATTCTCACTGATGGGGTGAGGTCTCACCGAGGCCAAGTGGTTTTAGGGTAAAGTTCCCCTTTTGTTGTGATGTCCTTCCGATACAGTGAAGTCTGGCTGACAGAGGAGTGGTCTTGGCAATGGAAGAATAGCATTAGCAAGTGGTCTCACCGATAGGGTGGGGTCTTGCCGAAACAGACCAACATCGGGGAGAGTGGTCTATTTTCGCCATAGGGTCTCACTGACCTGTTAGAGTCTCCCCAACATGAAAGGTCTTGCCGATAGGAGATAATATCGGTGAAGGATCTCGCTGACCTGTCAAAGTCTCACCGAAAGAAAGAGTTTGGGCTTGGCAAGAGTGAGATGATTTCGCCATGGCATCCCAGCAACCAAATAAGGTCTTACCAAAATGAAAGAGGCCCGGGCCTAGCTTGGGATGACCAACATGAACTCGTTGAGATGTCTCCCCGACTGATGTTGGTCTTGCCAACTAGCAGTAGCCTTGCCAACGTGTTTTCTCCCTTCGGTGTAGTGGATGCGCTTGATGAAGGGTCATGCCGATATAGTGAGGTCTCGACAAAAGGGGCATGAGTTAGGGGTAAGGTCTCCCTGAAATGAAGAGGTCTCCCTGAGATGGAATGTGCTCACCAAGAGAACAGGGGCTCAATATAAGGTCTTCCCAACCGCTTTATCTCTTGCCCACAGCGATGGATTTTCCAATGAAAGGGATATTGGTATAACTGAGGGGAGCTCACTATGACCTTTTTCTGATTGAGAGGTCTTGCCAAAAGGAAAAGGAGCTCAAGCCCGGAGAATAGGAATGAGTCTGGAGAATCTCCGAGTGGATGATTAGGGCTCAGGGAGATGTCTTCCTGAGTGTGATGGTCTTGCCGAGATGGAGTGACTTCGGGGTAGCGTCTTGCTGACCCTTTGATGTCTTGCCGAATGTGGGTGTGCTCGCCAAAGAAAGAAAGGGCTCGCTGAGAGGTCTTGCCGAGGGAATGTTGTCTTGCCGATAGTCTTTGTGGTATTGATATGACTTCTACAACTCGCTAAAAGGTCTCACCGACTATCACATGTACGCCGATAGCTGCTAGAAGAGATATAATTGAATCGGGGAGACACAATTAGTGTCTCACCGAAATGCGACTTAGTGTGGACCACTTTTGACTACATGGGAATCTAGCGCAGCGTTTGTTCACCCAATCTAAAGGAGCTAAAAGTGAGTCGTTGACTGATTGACTACCCCTATGAAGGAGATTGATAGAATGCAAACGACATGGACTCCTTCTCAGATCCAAAGGTGATGGATTGGCTCGAATGATGATGTTCAGATCTAAAGAAAGGCCCAATGATGCTTCTAGAAGATGGTCAATGAAAGAAGGGTCTAGAGCATGGAGAAGGTCATAGGAAAGAAACAACCACAAGTCTCAGGAATAGCTGGAGTCTACTAGCAGAAAAGAGGCGGATCAGTATTAATGGAAAAGTGCTTTGGAGCATTCAAGGCAACCCTTTGAAGGAGTTGAAAGATGGACACAAAAACCAGGAGTAAATGTTGCAGCTACAAAATATCTGAAGGATTTTCTTGAGGTCAAGCTGCCATTGACATAGACAATAGGGCTTCATGTTGAATGCAACATTGACTCTCTTCAAAAGATCTGAGAGCCGATCCTCTTGTAACCAAGTGAGATATTTTTTAAGCCCTAAAATTAGGGATCAGTGCATTCTTTTTGATACACTCTGTATATATGGCATTGTTTCCTCTTTGTAAAGGGTTAGAAGTTTTAGAATACATAGAGAGTTAGAAAACTTAGAAGAAGTTAGCAGAAGCAAAATAGGAATTTTCTGAAGGAGAGGAGATAGATTTGCATTCTGATTCTTTGTAATGGGAGCTTCTTTTGTCTTCTTAGTTAGGAGTTAGATTTAGTAGAAGCCTGTAATGTATTTTTAAAGTTTTCTTAGTATAGATGGAAACAATTTGGAGTCATGGATTTTTTGTACACTGGTGATTGTGCCAGATTTGTAAATGTTGCTTATCTGTTTCACTAACAGTAGAAGCAACCAGATTAAAATCTACTTCAGATTGTGTTTCAGAATGTTGTTTATCTTCATGTTAATCATTTGATTTGAGAAGCTTTCAAGGAATGAAGTCTTGTTTGATGTTTTGTTTAAATGGTAACTTACAATCTGTTATTGAAATCAGCACTATGAATGAATGAAACTGTGTGTTAGTCACAAGTTAATTTTGTTCTACAGTTTTAGTTAGGAATTCCTTGAAAGGTAAAAAGTCTGGTTAAGTTGGATGAATTAGCATTCTTTTCTGTTCCAAAGCTCTAATCTATCTTTTTATGTTTCTTTAAAAACCCTGGTTAGAGTAGGTTTAAATCCATGCTTGATCTTAGAACAATCCAGAAGCTCAACACCAATAGGCCCCTTGAACATTACTATTACATTGACCACTGAGCAACATCATCATAGTTGAGAACCAACTACAAAGACCTTGAGAGCTAGAATATCCATGTGATTATCTTTCTCTTTCAAGAGAAACAAAGTAGCAATATTTTGTTTACACATTGTTGTGCCATCAGACATGTCAACAAGTCTAAATCCAATTCATAGGAGAGATCAAAGTCTCCTGGTAAAAATTTAAAGGTGAAATGTTGGAACTGTGGGTAGACTGGACACATCCAAAAAGATTGTAAAGAGGAGAATAAGAAAAAGAAAAATAGTTTTTTTCTAAAAATGAATCTTCTCAAAGTAATGTAGATGCCTCCATAGCAACCTTGGTGATTTAGGCATCAAAAGATGTTTGGCTAATTGACTCAGGTGTGCCCTTTCTCATGACCTCTGATTGAGGTTTGTTCTCAAAGAATAAAAAAGTATGTGAGTAGAAGCATGTATCAGGGTGATGATTCTCACTTAGATATTGTTGGAAATGGAAGAGTTATAATTCATTTTCCTGGTAGAAGGAGGAAGGGGATCGATGATGTGATGCATATACCAGGTTTGGCTTGAAATTTACTTTTTGTAAGTAAGCTAAGTGATATTGGTGTGCAAGTCACTTTCTTGAATGGTGTTTGTAGAATGAATAGAGGCTCTATGGTGTTGGCTAAGGGTGCAAAAATTGGCACTTTCTATAAGATTGATGCATGTACAGTATAGTATAATAGTTCTTTTGTAAATTCAAGTAAATATGATCATGTAGAGAAAGGAGGTGTTGTTCCTGAGGGCGCAAACTCTTCAGAGATGAAGCTCCTAATAGAGAAAACAAAGTTGTGGCATGAAAGGCTCAGCCAAATTGGTGAAAAGGGATTAAATTCCTTGAAAAATAAAAGCTTGGTTGAAGGGTTTGATAATTGTAATCTTGACTTCATTTTTTGTGAACAATGCATATATAGAAAGTAACAGTGTGTTTCACATTATTCTAGTACTCATAAATCTTCTAGAATTCTAGATTATATTCATGTTGATGTGTTTGGTCTAGTTAATGTTCCTTCATTATCAAAATCTGTGTGTTTTTTTTGTTCATAGATGATTATTCGAGAAGGAAATTTTCTTATTTTCTAAGAAGTAAAACTAATTTTTTTAGAGTCAGTTTAAGGAATTTAAAAACTTGGTTGAAAATAAAACTGGTAGAAAGATTAAGTGTTTGAGGAAAAATAATGGTGGTGAGTTTTGTTCAACAAATTTTAATAAGTTTTCCAAGGACCATAAAATTAAAAGGCATAAAACAACTCCTTACACTCCACAACAAAATGGAGATGCAAAAAGGATGAATAGAACTTTGATGGAAAGGGTGAGAAGTATGTTGAGTACTGTTGGTCTAGAATAAATTTTTTGGGCTGAAGTTGTAGCTACAACATGTTATTTGATTAACAAGTCTCCCACTTTGATGCTCATGGACAAGACACCTATGGAAGTGAGGTCTAGTAGGAAGCCCTCGTTGAGACATATTAGATTTTTTGGTTGTGAGGCATATGATTATGTGCCTAGTGAAAAAATATCTTAGAAACTAGATAACATGGCTATAAAGTGTATCTTCATCGGTTATTTAATTGGTGTGAAAGGGTTAAAGATTTGGAACCCAATTATAGAGAATATGTTGTATAGCAGAGGTTTCATATTTCATCAGTTGAAACCTTCTATAGATGGTCTAAAACTAGAGGTGAAAGAAGAAAAAAAGGAGGTACTAGAAGTTTCTCTTACTCCAGTTAAGGATGAACTACGTAATCCTGGTGGACTTGTTAGTGAGGAGAGCTCAAGTAGCTCTAAAAATTTTGATCAAGAAGAAGAACATCAGCCTTACCTTGTCAAGAGGTCTATGCATGCTAAGTTAAAACTTGAAAGGTATGGATATTCTATATTGGAGTCTAGTTGTGCCTATGCTTTGATTGCTCACACTCATGAGCCTAGGACGGTTAGAGAGGCTATGGGTATGTCTGATTCAAATTCCTGGTTGGAAGCCATGAATGAGGAAATGGCATCTTTGAAGAAGAATGAAAAGTGGGATCCAGTACCTTTGCTTGAAGGTCAAAATCCTGTTGGATGTAAACGGGTGAACAATCAAGAAAAAGATAGGTCTTGATGGCATTTTTAAGAAGCATAAAGAATGGTTGGTTGCAAAAGGATATTCCTAGGTGGAGGGGATTGATTATGGAGAAATATTTTCTCTTGTAGCTAAGCTAACATCTCTCATATTTTTGTTGTCACTTGTAGTTGCATATGACTTAGAATTGAGTAGACGGATGTGAATACAATGTTTCTTCATGATGATTTGAATGAATAGATTTACATTTCCTAGCCGGAGCACTTCATTTAAAATGGTAAGGAAAACCTACTTTACAAATTAAAGAAATCTTTGTATGGTTTGAAGTAGTCACCTAGAATGTGGTACCAAAAGTTTGATGCCTATGTGTTGTTTGTGGAGTTTGTGATATCAAAGTCTAATCATTGTGTTTACTTTAAATCTAAAAATGGTTTTCTTATTATTGCCATGTATGTGGATGATAAGTTGTTCATTGGGAATAGTAAGGGTATGATTTTTGAATTAAAATCTCAATTGTTAGCATTGTTTTAGGTGAAAGATCTAGGTTTAGCTAGGTATATTCTAGGGATGGAAATCATAAGGGATAGGGAAAATAGAGATCTTTGGCTCAACTAGAGCAAGTATATAGATTATGTCCTAGAGGTTAAATATTGTGGATTGCAAGCAGTTAGTTGTTCTTGTGTTGCATGGAATGAAAATTTCTATTGAAGATTCTCCAAAATCTCCTATTGAGATGAAGGACATGACCAGGGTGCCGTATGCAAGTGCAGTTGGAAATTTAATGTATGCGATGGTTTATACCAGGCCAGACATTGCCCAGTCAGTGGGAGCGCTTAGTTAGTTTATGGCTAATATAGGAAGGTCGCATTGTGATGCTGTGAAGATATTTTTTAGGGATTTGAAGGGTACTTCTAAGTACGGCTTATGTTATCATGGTTAGCTAGATGAGCAAGTGATAGGTTGTAGTCACTTTATCCACTACTAAGGCTAAGTATATAGAAGGTATGTGCATGCTCATCATGGAAAAAACAGGCCCTTAAGTGGCAAAAAATTCAAAAAAATCAGAGTTAGCCAACTTGATGTAAAATTTTGAATAAGTTATCTATATTATTTCAAAAATATGTAATAATAGAATCTATAGAAAATTGAATGTAGTTTTTAAACTACTAGGTTTTTTTTTAAATCTATTTGGTGAAATTTTGAAATTTCAATGCAGTAGTACTTAAATTTCAGGGAAAAAATAAGAAGTAGGTGTCTATCTGACCAACCTAACCACAATAAAATGATAATATTTTTTTATAAGATTTTAGATATAAGTAGAGGACTGATGTCTAGATGTGATGCCTATTTTTTTGTAATTTTTTTCCCAAGTAAATAATTAATTATGAATTTTTTATTACAACTTTTAAAAAAAATATAAACTAGTATGTCTGACCACCTTAACTTGGTCAAAACTTCATGAAATTCACTTTTTCCTTTTTTAATCCTATAGTATAAGAAGCATAGAATGTGAAACATGTTTCAGATTCAAAAAATGTGATACCATTTGAAAGCTATAGATGTTTTTCAATCAGCCTATCAATCAGGACTTTAGTCATAATTCAAATAAAAAATGAATAATAATTATTTATTAAATTCAAAGTAAAGCATAATTTATATACCCTTTTCGTTTCATCAATTTTGCGTAAAAAAAAAGTCGTTAGCCACATGGACCATCATATCACTTACATATTGCCACTTTTTGGCCCATCATGATCCTGGACATACCCAGCAACAACTAACGCCTGTAAGGAAGTCATTGGATTAGAATATTATTTTCCGATGTTCATTTTGATGTAGGGTAGATTGTTATTTGTTGTGACAGTCAAAGTACTATTTGTTTGGGAAAAATCCAACTATCCATGTCAAGATGAAATGTATTGATGTACAATACCACTTTGTTCATGATATGGTGGAGGATGGAAAGGTTAGTCTGAAAAAAATTGATACTCTAGAGAATATTGTTGATGTATTGATGAATCCTGTGAGCAAGGATAAGTTCAAATGGTGCACCAGTTCGATGGGCCTTAGGGCCTAGAATATTCAATGGCTTAAAGCATTGATTGGGAGACAATAAGTTCTTCATCAAGTGAAGGAATGTTGAGAAAAAGGTGTCTCAATATTACTGGTTAAGGCTCTCTAAAATCACAAAAAGATTTAGCCATGTCAAAATTTTCTACACCAAAATACCACAAAAGTCTAAACTAGGGCTAGCAGTTTGGTGGTAAAGGTTAATCTAGTTGATATGTGAATTTTAGTGGGACGAAATGATGAGTCTCCTCGATGTCCTGATAAGGGACATCAGAGGGACAGTTCAATATCAAAGGGCGCTATTTTTGAGTCCCTTTGACATTCTAGTGAACAATGAGAAGTGAATTTTCAAGGAGACAGGAGGATATTGGCGGGACCTAAAATGTGGTCCCTTTAATATTCCAATGGAGTTGTATCAAGGAGACAATATGATATCAACAAGACCTTGAGGCTTGTCCCTTCGACATTCTAATGGAACTTCATATCAATGAGACTTTCTTATGTCAGTGTGAGTTGTTTCATAGTCTCTTCAACATTCCGATGGGACTTCATCAGTGAGACTTCACCATATCGGAGGGAGTCACTGAGGAGTCCCTCCAATGGAACAATAGGTATACCGAGGTGATAGTTGGAATTCAAAGAGACAAGGTAGCAAGTCCCTTTGATATACTGATAGGACTTCGAAAATGGCAGAAGGTAAAGACGAATAAGTTTGTTTGTGAATGTTTGTTTGGTATGGAAGTTGAAACGACAGTTTTTTCTTGTAACGCTTGAAATGTTTGTATGTATGCCATAGCGCATTGGAATAGAGTGAAGAGAAGATTAGAGTGAATGTAATGAAATTTTGTCGATTTCATTTTGGAAAACACCTGAAAGAGCATATCTCTAAACTTATATGTAATATTCTTTTTACTGTAATACAAGATATCTCTTCTTTGGTATGTGGGTTCTTTTCCCATAATGGTTTTCCCACGTAAATTCTATGTTGATTTTTTATTGTCTATTCATGTTTTAATATGTGCATCTTAAATGAACTATAATTGAAAAGTTTTAAATGGTTTACTTGTTTCTCTCTCCTAAAGATTAGCATTAGGAAGGTACATTTTGTGCTCTTCTTTCCTTTCATGTTCCACATAATTATTCTTTCCTTGTATATTTACTTGGATGGGAATGGTGGTATTCTATGTAAATTATGAGAAAATGTGTAACTATTTGTGTGGATAGTTAGTCCTTCCTTAGAAACTCCATCGACCTTTAAATTATTACATAGAATATCATAAATTAGAATCTAGTGTGCTATCTAAAAGGATAAACCCTAAGAAATTTTGATTATTTAGGTTCTAGAACCTATGAGAATCAAAATATTATCATGTGGCATTATAATTATATTAACATCCTAAGCATATATTGTGTGATTACTTATTCTATCTGTTGTTATTTTGTATTACTATATCAATATTAGAGGTTCGACAAAAGAATAATAATTCTATACTATTAAACTTGTGAATAGTGGTTACAAAACCACTCATTTAAACAAAAGAGCTATAGGAACCAAGGTGAAGAAATTTATTTTGTTAAATTTGGTCCAATTCAAATCCACATATGGTGTTTATTTGTGAGTAGGTTTTTGATTGGTGGGTGTAAAGATGAGTTCTCTGGGCATGGAAGTGATGTAAAACCATGAAATTATAAGTTCTCATTGTAAAGTTGATTATGTGATAAATTTTAGTTTTTTGTACATACTGAAAAATTAATTGATGATATCTCTCATAATCAAATATTTATTAAATTTAAAGCTAAGTATATTTATTTTAGTTATTTAGTCTCACAACACTATTTCAATAAAATAAACTCTCTAGCTCATTGATTTGATTTGGTCGATTTATATTAATTTATCTTTTATTTACACAAGAGTCATTTGCAAATATTATTTATTTTCCTTTTTGAAAACATAACATGAATAAGTGGTTAGAGAAGACAAAAAAAAAATTAAAACCAAATCATAATCATTTAAATAAACTATTTTTAATAATAATTCACATGATCCATTATTTTTCTAACTACTAAAGCTTGAGCCTTTTAGTTGGAAAAATATTCTACTTATTCATGGGGCCATTTTACTTGCCAAATTCTATCAATTATACCATCATTTTATACTAAAGATATATTTTTTTATCTACAAAATTGTGAATTATATTATATTTATTAATTCAATTGAGAATTCTAATTTGTATATTCAAGTTTGAAATTGCTAGAGGTCTCTAATGTGCTAATGTAGTTATAAGTTTAGACCAATAAATTGGCCCTTGAAGTTTACTATCTTAATAACTCTTGGAGGAATGCTTCCTCACACTATTGCTAGGGTCTTGTCATCTTTATCTCTCTATCTTATATGCGCATATTATAAGTAATTATTTGACCATTTAGAGTCCCCTCAACACCATTTTTATAACTATTGTAGGGGCTATTTTTTGCCATTTTCTCGGTAGCCTATTAACTAGACTTCACCTCCTTGTTACTCTTATGCATCCTTTCATCATCATGGGTGCTCCCATCTCTTGGCCTCAATGGCTAGGACAAATTTTCTTGCTTGACACTAGATTCTTCCCTATCAAGAAGTGCTTAGATTTTGTATGGTGTTGAAGACTCATAATTCAAAGATGACCCTAATATGAGATAATATATAACTTTTACTACTTTGAAAGTTAGTGAAAAAAGGACACGGCCAACTTGATGAAGAGAATGGTTACCATAATAATTGAGACGACACTTCAAATGTCTCTATATTTATGTTAAAACATTTTAAACACATAATTTTGTTAATTCTTTTCTTTTTGTCCATTCTCGATATTACCCTTTGGTGGGCACATGATACTTGATATTTTATTTCCTAACGCAGTAGTTTGATATGAGCCATGATGCTATATTTCAACTTCTATTTTTTCAATGTTAGCTGTACATTTCTACTTTGGTACTAACATATAGGTCTATGTAGTAATGGCGCCCACTAATATTAGCGATGCCTCCATGACTGCGTTGTAATAATGCCCAGAAAAGTTTCAAGTATATATAGTAAATTCGTAATATGACAACAAATTTATGAAAGTAACGCAACACCAAGAAACAAGGACATGCAAAATCCTATTTGTCCCACATTATTTATGGTTCAGATATCCCAAGTTTGTCCGACAGGTTTTTTCAGATAGTTGAACAAAACTCATGTTCCTAGAGACTGAGAAGACAATATTCTCACCGAATTCTTAAGATTATTATCTTGTTTTTAATGCTGTCGACTAGTTGACTGCATTTAAAACGCCCTTATTATTAGGTATTGCTAAAGTATTCCTCCATCAGAAGTTGCAATTATATGGGTGAAGGTGGTAGACAAATGAAATGGAGTGGGGACGGCATGTTGAATTGGGATTGTGATACGAATACATTGCTTGAGGACAAAAGCAGAATTAGTGCTTCCGTTATTCCTTTCATTTAATCATAGCTTGTGCTTACATAGTATAAATAAATGATATATTACGCTAACTTATCCATTCCTTCACGTGAAGAATTGCCATTTGCTTTATCCTCGGGTGCGGCCGCATCTCTGTCTTCTGGTGGGCCGTCACACTGCACGCCCCTTCTATCCACTGCTCCTGCTATTGTTCTGTCTAATTCAAATGATAAATATATTCACGGTTCTGATTGATTGTCTTGGCTTGATGGTTTCCGTATATCTTGCTTGTCATTTCTTTTATTGTCAACGACTCAACCAGACAAGTTTATAACTCACTCTTGTCCCACGATGTTTCTATTCTTGTAACCAAGCGTCACTTCTCTTTTATATTAAAAGCAGTGTTACACTCTGTACTGTACTATATATATGTCTGTGAAATCATGATATAGACATTGAAAGGAAATCTCATGTGTAAGAAAATGTAAGAAAGTTATAATATATAATGAGTTTATTTGAACTTTTAAATTTGGAACTGTAGAGAAGAGTCTTAAGATGAATATTGGGATAAATATTTGAGTTGATGACTCTAAGAATATGGATTATATGTCGATGATAGAGCTGCACATATTTGATCCTTATAATAAATATAATCTTCTAAAGAATTATGACTTTCTTTGAATAGATATTGAAACTTGGCATAATCTCATAGTATATTGAACACTAAATAAGAAATGTTCATAGAAACCTAATTCATTGTTACAAAATGTATAAATGTGTTGAGCTTTGAAGATCATGCTTTGACTTCACATGAAGGTAAGGAGAGCTTACTCACAATTGGCCCAAAGGGAAGCTCAAACCAAAAAGAAGCCTTATGTATTTGAGAGGAATATTGTTATGAATATAATGCTTCGTAAGGTGATGCAATTTCCATAACATTGATTTTATTTATTATCTATAAGTTGCTAAATTATGTAGGCTTTGTAGCTATCATTGTTAATTTCTACATGGAAATCTCTTTACAACATATGGGGCGGGTTAATGGAAAATATTTTAAGAGGAAAATTGTTGATAGCAATACTAGTTCTATGTAGGAAACCTATATGCTAGGCACATCAAATATTCCACATCCTTTGTTCACATAACTTCAATGATGATTGAAGAGCCTTGAGAAATAATCTATTATGTTCAATTGTTGTATCTATTATATATCTCAATCTATGAAGCTAAACCACTACATGAATTAGAAGTAAAATATGAAATGAATGAATGCCAAATTTAGTCAAAATGTGAAACGAATAATTTTTGCATAACATTTTGGATAGCATCAAAGTAAGAACTTTATCTACAAAAATGTACAAGATTATAGAATTGATATGGTAAGAACACTAATTAAACTTTTCCAAATGACATAAAATAACAAGGAAATCATTAAAAGTGATGAGAAGTAGATTGTTGTAGATTATTTTATATAAAAATATATATAAGGGATCAAATAGATGATGTGAAATCTCTAATAGATTATTGAATATTCTATTTTCTATTATAGGTCAAAATTTCACCTATTCAACTAGTCATTTCACCTATGAAAATGAATGTGGTTCGCATATTTGATGTGTATCTTGGAAAATAACTTTTATGTGTTTTTATGTCGAGAATTTTCTCTCATCAACACTATTTGAAACTAGTATCCTCAAAGTAGTGATGCTAAAAATAACCTTTGTAACATTCCTAGAGAGGATATTATTACTATGTCAAACCCCAAGATCAAATTATTTTTCTTGAAACAAAGATCAAATACATGATATATTTTGGAAATATACCCTATAATAGTATATTTCTACATGCAAACCATGATCTAAGTTGATGATGTCATGTTCTATGATGTTCTTTTTATTTTATTTTGGATGATATTTTTTGGATGCCTAGAGTAAACTAGGGTTAGTCCTTTTATCCAACACCTAAAGTTATATTTGAGTGCAAGTTAATGAGGGTTCAAAACTTGAAAATAGAAAAATCTGATTACATGAAAATTTTCTAACCTCTATAGTTAGATTTTTTATCATAATGCATTTTTTAAGGGATTCATAATGAATAGTTACTTTTTTAATACATTATGCATATTTATTGCACACACAAGTGCACCCACATATACAATTGAAATAACATCTAACCTTCAATATATGCATTTTTGTCATATTTGTAAGTTTTTGAACACACTAAGCTTCATTGATCATATCCTTAAATTTATAATTTAATTGTTTTAATATATATTTCTATAGAATTATGATAACTAGAAAATTATTTATTAATGAAATAAAGGGAAATAAGGGGGAGGGGATTATGAGGAACCTAATTATCCTAATTTCATTCAAAATATGAGTTATACTATGCAAATGAGAAACAATAACCAAATCTAACCCAGCTAATAGTTAAAAGGAAGACCTGGAAAGGGTAAAATGTTGTGTACCTTTCACCAAAAGTGTTTTTTAGTCCTCATAAATGACTCATTTTCCCTATTGTGAATGGGTCTTGGCTAGGGCTCTAAAAAATTAGTTTTTGGGTTTTGTTCTTCTTAGTATGCACTCCCAAATTCTAGTTGGTCACCATTGAAAAGCTAGAAATAAAACTTATAGCTCAATTTTAGTGATTTGACAACTTTTCTTGCAACTTTAAGAACTTTGCAACTTTCTTCATTTTTTCTCTCTAAAGGATCTTCAACCTAAAACCTACAATTAGACATCAAAGATAGGAAAATACATTGATTGTTAGGGAATAGGGGTTTTCCTTGTTCAAACCTCATTTTGGTAATTAAACCTTGAAATGAATAAAAGCATGAAGGAATGATGAATGAAAAACTGCAATGTCACAACTTACCACACCTTATTTGAACCTTAGATAAATTTGTAATCTAGCATGAAGTGGCCTCAATGAATGTAGATCTTGATCATGAAACTTGTCTTGAAATGATGTCCTTGATATGTGTGATAGATCTTGAATGTTACATCAAGACATTAGCTCAAACAATGTGCATGATGCACTAAATCTTTGACATGAAAATATGAATCTTGATTGTTGTAATCATCTTCAATGATTTTTCCCTTGAATTCCTTATAAATGCTCTTGAATGCTCTTCTGGTAATGTTCACTTGAATTCTCTTAAGATTATATGAAATTTCTAGGATTTCTTAGATGAAACTTAGTGAAATAGCTTTGTATTTATACATATCTTAACATTAATTCCTAAAATTCTAATATCAAAAGCCAACATTGAATTATAGATTTCAAATCATTAAAATACTACAAAAAATATATTTCAAAGAGGGGTCCTAGGTCTAAGTGAGGACCCATTTGCCATGTGGTGAATGGGTCCTAGGCCACTTACAGACACACATCGGACAAAGTGAAATGTTATGTAAAAATAGGGTTATAGGACTAAGTGAGGACCCATTTTCCATGTGGAAAATGGGTCCTATGTCACCTACCTAGGAAAAACATCTTCCAAAATTAAGTGTTGTGAAATGACATTTATGAATTTCAGGTTTTATCCCTTAGAATTTGCATTTAATTAGGCTTGGATTTGAACTAAAGGGGTTAATTAAGGAAAATTAACCTCAATCAATTAATGAAGCCCTAGATTAGTGTGAAAGTGTAAAAGTGCACCTAACAACACCCTAAATAAGGCACAATTAAGTCCATTTAGTTTAAAAGGGCCCTAGACTTAAAGTGAATGTGAAAAACATATCAAAATACTAAATTGCGACAACATTAGGCTCATTTCATACTAATTATTCCAAAATTAAGTGTGAAGAAGGGATACTTTTTTCGACACTACATTTTTCCCCCACTTTAGTTAGATTATAACCCCATGTAAAACTAACACTAAAGTAGACATTCAAGACATTTATGTATTGAGCAATGAAAAAAAACACAATCATACAACATCAAAGACCAAGAAGATCAAGCCTAGAATGTTCAACACAATGTGGAACACATCTAAGCTATTGGTTTTCACTCACTCTAAGGTAGCAGGACTTCAGGCTATCCACTAGGTGAGTCTTTCAATAGGGTGGAAAATGAGAGAATCATATTAGGCTCCCATACCATATCAATGTTAACCTCCTCACAACTTCAAGAAGGAACCACAATGCTAGGCAAGGATCCATAGGTAAGCAAGGTGTGTTATGCTAGGTGGCCTTGAGTTTACGATTTTGAGCTTCATAGGGCTTAACAAGTTGTGTTTTTCCAAACACCTATGAACATGGGGAAGGCTCCATAGGAAAGAAAGGTGAGTTATGCTTGCTAGAATTTATTAAGGTTCGAGCTTCACAATGTTAGAAAGTTGTGTTATGCCAAATACTTGTGAACATTATATATATATATTTGTTCAAGGGGATCTTGCTTCATTCATGTAAGGTCTTCTTCTTAGGGAACACTATGCCTAATTTCTCCAAGAGAGGAAAAGTCAAGAGTTAAAGTTTCTCAGCTTAGGGAATGTAGCATGGCACATCACCACTAAGAGGAAAGTTGTACACTAAGAAATATCACACTCTTGGAGGACATCAAACCCAATGACACCACCAAGAAAATGATGCATCACAAGGAAAAAATAAAATCACACCATGAAACATGAAAAATGTCCAAAGATATTATTGATGTATGCCCCCACTTTAAAGTGATTTCTAACACCATTATTGCGAGCAATCTAGTTTAAAGTAGCCAATTTTTACTCCTAATACATTAGAGATTCCTCATAAGTCCCTATGCCAAGTCACATATTTTTGAAATAAAGCTATGTCACTAAAAAGGAGGGAGGGGTCACCCCCAAAAATACATAAGGGATCTATGTATTCAGGGCTAGTATATCTTTGGTACAATGTTGTCATAGAGCTCGAAAATGTCATCAATCCCCAAATACTCATAGAACTATAAGAATGACACATAGAGAGAAAAAACAAAGAAAAATCCTTTTCTGTCAACATGGAAGAGACCTAAATGTTTCAATTCCTTGCATCATCCCCAAAAGGAAAACACAAGAAAAACAAATAAGGATAAAATGTTTATGACATAGAGATGAATGTAGATACATATAGAGGAATACAACACCAAATGAAATAACATAGGGGATCATATTACACACATGCAATCACATAAAGCAACATGAAAAATTAAATGAATGAAAAATAGTAGTAAGGAACATGCGATTCAACGTATATAGCAGGTTGTCTCAGTGTATACAGAAGGCCAAAAACTGGCTAAAGGGAAAATAGGAAGTGTTAAACTAGGACAAACACCAAGCTTAACACTCTTATTAGTAAAATTTTCATTTAAGCTCAAGGAAGAAGAGAACAATGAATTCAACACATTATGCACTTATTCATCAATCTTTGCAATATCAATGGCATCATCTAAATTAATTACAATAGGAGGTTGAATAATAATGTCTCTATAAGGTTCTTGTTTACGTTGTGGTGAAGGTGTATAATCATCATTCATTGCTTTAGGAAAGTTCACATTTTGATTTTTGATGTTGCTCTTTTCTTCTTTAGTTTGTAACATACAAACAATAGCAAAACATCTATGCCTACTCTCTATAGCATTTCAATTTCCTTTCAATGTATTATCAATTTGCATTTGTGTAGGAGTGGGTTTTTCAATCATAGGTTTCTTTTCTTCCCTTAAGGGGGGAATAGAGGAAACCATAGGAGGTTGTCCAACCACTTTCTCTTTGGCTTTGTAAACTTGTTTGACTTTAGGAGGCACAACAAGATTGCTTTGGTTATGCTGTGGTCTTTTATGGGAAATGGTAGTAAGATTTTTCATAGGTCGATATTGGCTATTTGGAAGGGCTTTTGGTTTAATCATTTGTTCATTAAGGATAGAAGGCTCAATTACAAGTTGTGGAATGTTTCTAAGAGATAATTTTTCTATGTTATCTACCTTAAACTTTTGGTATGCTTTGAAAAATTAGTCCTTATGAGGTCTAATAGGTTCAATAGGCTCGGCCTAAAAGAAATCTGTGAAAATTTCCCACAGGAAGACATGGGATTAAAGCCACTATGATGTACAGTAAAGATTTCATTTACAAAGGGAAACTATAAAAATTTATGTAAAAAAACGGGATGAAATTCATGGAGTGAAGCCATGGATAGCCTAACTTCATATGAAATTGGTTTGATGATGGGATGATGGTGAATGAGACACTTACTATTTTCGGTCCAAATTTTAGAGGGAGACTTATTGAGCCCATCATAGGAAAAGAAAAACCATTATGCACTTTGACCCATGCTTTCGGTTTGTCATATGTATCTTGATAAATTTCATGCAAAAATAGGAATTCTTTAGTGATCACATTCTCTTTACAAATGGGGTCAATTAATATTCTATTGGTAGGCTTGTCATTGATTCTTCTACCTATGTATAGAGGACCATTAGATGCATGTGTAGACACGTAAAAGATATTGATTGACATTGTGCATCTGATCCAAACTTACTAACATCGTTTCTTCCTGAATCATCCTTCGGTCTAACCGTTTAATCAAATTCCCTTTTTTGATTAAATTCATCAATATTCATCTCTTAATTAAACAAATCATTTTGTCTAATTAAGTCACTTTCTCTTGTTAATTAAATCAATTCATCTGATCTAATTATCCCTATTTAATTAAATAATCAATTTATTTGACTAAATCTCTAAAGTCTGTCCATTAAATTAAATAAATTAAAACCTTGTCTGATTTAATTTAACACCATCTCTTTTAATTAATAAATCAAAATACTTATTTAATTAATCTCCTGTCATATTCCTCTCTTATTTGATTTAAATAAATCCATAAATTTGGGTCAAATAAGTCACATCATCTAATCTCATGTTAAATTAATTAACCCTTGATTAATTTAATCTCATCTCATGCACATCCTCTAGATAATGCAAGTTGCACATGAAAATAGATTTAATTCATTTATTAAATCTCTATTTTCCTCACAAGGCATCTTTTGAAATATTCTTTCAATTTGAATTCAAAAATTCCAAGTCAACATGTACATCCAACAAGGCAATAAATTCATCTTACATGTCCTTTTCCTTGAGCCAAGTGCCATTTATTGCATTTTCCCTTCCCTCTTGCATGCCATTTCAACAAATTTGAAATTCAAATATTATGCATTTACTGGCACAAACCCCAAATCTTGCACATCCATCATCCATTCATAGCTTGACAAGTGGCACCATATCATTGGATGAATGTTAGTCCCACATTGCTCAAATTTAGACATTCATCCATATTGAAATCCTATAAATAAAGAGCTCTTATCCTCATTTGATCATCCACAATCCAAGCAAAGTTACCATGCTCAAATATCTCTTGAATTACATTCATTATCATTGAGCCATAGCTAGGTTTTGTAGATTTTTGGTTTGGAGTCTTCATTCTTCATTAACAAAGTGGATCAATATCATCTTCAAAATTTGAAGCTTGCAATCTTAGGAATTGGGAAAGGGCCAATTTTCACATCAAATTGGCACCAATTCCCCCATGAGATCATGAGTTTGCACATTTAAATTAGGATTCAATCTAGTTTTGTCATTTATATTGTGTGCTTCATTGTTTTCTTTCCTATTTTGAATTTGTAAATGGATTTCATGGGGAATCCTTGTTTTAGCTTGCATTATCTAACTTGAGGTGTTTATTCTTCTTGTTTTACAGGTACCAAGGTTGGGGTTCGCACATTTGGCACTAGAAGGAGGGCCTGATATCATTATTTCTAACCTTTTCTTCAAATTTCCTCATTTTTCTTCACACACATGAAATTTCAATGTGGGCTCGTCAGCGTCATTGTTTTGGCACCGCGAGCTCGTCAATGATGCTATTTTAGCACCGTAGGCTCATTCGCGTCGCTATATGGCACCACTTGAAACATAAACTATGCCGCTAGACTCGTCCTGCCAAGATTTTTGAATTTTAAACTCCACCACTGGATTCGCCAACCTACAGACAATTTCAAAAAAAATATTAAACAACAACACTAAGCACAAACTGCAATGCTGGGAAAAAATTATGATGCAATTGAGCTCTCTATCCTGACATAGAGCACCGCTGGGAAAACAAACTGCGACGCCTTCACGAGTTGCGATGCTGGGAGACAGTAAAAAGGGAAAATTTAATTTTAGAACGTGCTTTTTATTTATGACTGATTTTTCCTCTGTTTTCTACTTTTTAATTTCTGTGCTTTTCCATAATCTGACTGGTTTTTCTTCTTTGTAGGTTGGAAATTGAAATCGAAGAAGGAAGGAGCATGAGGGCTATCTCTTACGAAATCAAAGTGTTTTTAAACACTTTAGTGTTTATTTAACACTATTTTGAGAATTTGTTATCTTTTCATTCTTAGAACACTAATTTTCATTTGGGCTTAAAAAGGACATTTTCTATTTCTTGCAAAGGCTAAAACAAACTTTCAGATCACAATTTACTAGATTTTGTTTATTAGATTAACAAATTGAAAAAAAAAATTATCACTTGTCTTTTGGTGCTCTAAAACGAATTCATTATTGCTTTGTGGATCTAAAAAGAACAAGTGTATCTTTGTTTTTCGTGAGGGCTTACTTAGACTAAAGGCATTGGAAAAGGATGTATGTGCTTCTCTCACACTTTATAGCGATCTTGAGAATCAAAAGGCCTTTTTCATGACTTTGGGTTAAGACAAAGCAATCATCTCCACACTTTGATTTGGGCTTAAAATTGAACAACATATTGTACGAGTGTGTGGGGGATTTGTTGCGTATATTCTCTCTCCTTGTTTCCAAAAAGGATTGATCGAGTTATGAATATTGTTCTTCATTCACTTTTGTTTATCCTAGAGGGCCTGCCCTAGGGAAAAAGTACTCACCCAAGGGAATGACTCAACTGGTAACACTATAAAGCCGAGAGTATTTCTAGCTGGGATATAAATGTGGATATTGGACTAAACACCAATATCACGCAGTTGATTCTGACAAGATGGATCCAAAAGGGGACTCTTTTCGTATGGGTCAATCTCCACAAATAGAAAGTCCTTACTAAAAACCAAATGCTAGAATTTGCCAAAATCCTTTAATCTATTTGTTGGTGCAAGAACGGTCATTCTAAAGCCACCCCACACTTTTACGGTCTTCTAGTAGAAATGGAAAACATGCCACGGGAGTTTCATGGGTGTTGATGCTTGGCTACACCATATAAGTGAGTTCCGTGGAGGGGAGCTAGTGGGGTCAAGCATCTAACCATTCACGAGAGATAAGCGTAGCTAGACTTGTCCAAGAGGGAATCCAACAAATATTGTATTACACATCCATAGGATTGTACTTATTCTTGGGTTACAAAATGCATTGCTTGATCGAAAACATCATGGACACAAACACTTATCATCCAAATTTCAAACCCTTTTGGAGACAAATAGCATTGACTCAATCCATATGTTATTGCTTTCCCTTGGGATTCATATCCTTAGAGGTTTCTAAACATTGGATCATATCTCAATTTGTCTCCTTAAGTAAACAATAGGAAAACCCTTGTCTTAAGTTCATCGAATTTCCACATAACATATCTTGTGAGGTTTGAAGAAATTAAGACATTGGACATCTTAGTTTGAAAAACTTAATCAAAGAAAGTGTTTTTTGGTAAAATAAAGACATTAAGCAAAGCTAATCAAAATGAACTTTCATATGTGTTGAAGACTCCAAATCCCAAAGCACAAATCATTGATTGGAAACTCGAAAATGAATGTTCAAATGAAATCATTTCTTGGTTACAAAGGTCTGTAGGAAGCATTTGCATGCTCTTCAATACCTAGGTCTAGGCAAACAAACTGTACCCTTTTAGGTTCACCTTAGGATCAAAACATATAAGAATATTTTTCATCCATCCCCCTAAACATGAAAACAAATCCATCTCATCATCACCTTTTGAAAAATCTTGAAATCAACCTTGATACTAGGCTTTGTGGAAAAGTCAAAATCATCAAAATCATTGAGACTAAATCCTTGAAAACATTATTGAAAACACCTTTTTCTAGGTATGTGTAGATGCATCCTTTTGCATATACTTAGTCAAAGTTATCAAAATCATCTTTTCTAGCTTAGTGTATGTAGATGAATCCTTCTTCATGTACTTAGCAGAACAATCATCTTGTTTGAATAGGTGTGGGTAGATGCATCCTTCTCCTCATGCATATTCAAATTATCATCCTTTGAAAAAAGCTATCCCTTAGATCATCATCCAACATCTAAGGGTATTTTTGTTCAAAATCAAAATCAAAATCAAGGACAAAATCTCAAAATCAAAAATCAAAAATCAAAATCCACAAGTCCTAAAAAGCCTAGTATCTCATTCAAGATTTATCAAAAGACAAAAACATCCATCCCTAAACATCATCATCATATCATGACCTTTGATCCTCAAGGCATCCTAAAAACTTTATACTTTGGGACATAAAATAAAGATCGATTCAAAGAATCAAGAGATTCATCTCCCATATTCTCGAAGATTGATCCTTGTTTTATGGTTCTAACTAGATCTCAATACAAGAAGAGTGTGGAAGCCAACAAAGAAACACCGGCTTCAAGTGATCTTAGCCAAACAAACATAGAAATGAATCCCACTGAATCAAGCAATCCATTGACCCTCTCATCATTGTAAAATACAAAAGAAGAAAATCAAGGAGAGGATCTTACCTTTGGAATGTCTCGTGAAGAAATGACTGAAATGCTTTAAAATCTAGAGAGTCATAAAATTATCAACATCATGATGAGACTTAACCCCTCATTATATATGCTTGAACTAGAAAAATAAGGGGCTAAGTTACCTTCGGATTTTGATGTAAGTACTATAGTGGAGACATCCTTTCCACCTATCTCATCCACCATACACATTTCATCTACACCTCCATCCCAAAACATCACGCAAAACATTCCACAAATCACAACATCGTCTGCTCGAACCCAACCCAATGTCAACAAGGGAAACACATTCCTCAATTCTCTTCAAGAACATCCCCTTGTTAATAATCAAAACTTGGATGCAAACACCACATTGGAAAAAAATATACCCCAAAACCCATTACACAAGAATATTCCTCACATCTCATCATGATCCATCATCATCATTTTTTCATGTAACAACTCAAACCCCTCTTATCACAAATTCACAAGAAGAGGGAGAAATGTTCGGACTAGGGGGCATATTTGACACCACGACATTTTCACAATAACTCACACCCCTCACATTTCCACCTCTTCTGCCATTGCCATTATCATCCTCACCACTCCTTGGTTTATGGCTTCCTCCCCTACCAAGTATCAATCAAACCTATATCCCAACCATCAATCAAAGCATTGCACCAAACACTCAAAATTTATCGTTGATATCACAACAATAAATGATAAATGCACAAGCAATGGAAAGATCATCAAACAAACCCCTAACATCACAAAGCATGGTATCTCAAGGACCAACCATCACATCAATACCATTATCCAACACTCAAAACATCAACACAACATCATCACCTACCACCATTCCAAGTCCACCACCACTCCCACCACCACCAATATTCACCACATCAAGTCAATCCAATGTGGCATTGCAAGCTGCTTTTCAAAAGGGGTACCAACAAGTGAAAAAAAAAAATCCATACAACAAGCTGCATGACAAGTGCAACAAGCCGCACAAGCTCAAGCTTTATTGCAACAGCAACAACAACAAGCCATCCAAGCCACACAAGCATTGCAAGCACAAGGGACACTCAAGCACAACTGTTATTACATCAACAAGCCACACAAGAACAAGTGCAAGTCCTAGCACAAGCTCAATATCAAGCACAACTCAATGCACAACGACAAGGAGTGCAATTACAGGCATATCAACAAGAAGTAGCAGAATTGGCATCCCAACAACAAGCGTTGTTGGAACAACAACAAGCACAACAACAACAAGCACAACAACAACAAGCGCAACAACAAGCCTTGTTCATAGAAAAGTAGGTGGAAGCCTACCTCACTCGCCAAAACATACAGATACCATCAAACAATGCACTGACCAACCCACCCATCCAACCCACGATTGAAACACCCCAAAACACTTCCACCCCACCCCCTGATCCCAAAAATGATGTGACGACAGAACTTAGGTTTCTCTCGCAATAAGTGCTCGACCTTCAATCAGGCCGAGCAACCAAAATGCCAAGCAACTTGTGTCCCTATCCATTTGATAGAAGCCTAAACATGAAAGCATTCCCCAAGGGATTTGAAATCCCCAAAATCAAAAAATAGCAAGGGATGGGAAACCCTGAAGATCACATCAGGGAATTCTAGGTTCATTGCATGGAAGTCGCATATGACAATACTTATCTGATGCGGCTATTCCCTAGGAGCTTGGTAAGCCCTGCTATAGAATGGTTCTCCCACTTAACTTCAGGCATTAGAACATTCCAAGAAATTAGGGATGCATTCATTAAGAATTATGCATGTAACATTGCAATGGATGTTAGTCTCAAAGAACTCTCGGCTCTGAAATAGTGAAAGAATGAATCTTTTGCTTCATTCCTACAACGATGGCGATCCAAGGCCAATCGGAGCAAGTGGACCATGCCAGAAGAAAAAAAAGTTTTCACCATCATAGCCAACCTTGAAATCCACTTGGTATTTCATCTGAAGGTTCAAGGTATCACTACATATGAACAATTGATCTCCAAGGAGCTCAGCATCGAAAGAACCCTTGTGACTCAACTTGCGGAATCAACATCATATCACAAACAACAAAACAACCGCCCACCTCCAATTACAATGATAAACCTTGCATGTGGGCAAGAAACAAGAACATTACTAATGATGGTGTCGTTGATGCCAAGGTGGTAATTAGTGCCCCACACCAACATACACCTACACTGGAAATCCAAAATCCACACCAAAATACTCATCACACAACATACCAACCCAACAACAATCCAACCATCAATAACCTCAATGATCAAAGAGGACCACCCCAATGCAAAAGTTATCCCAAATAAAAATATGCTATTTTGGGGGAACCACTAGAGGACATAATGAAAATGTTGATTGATGAAAAACTCATCAAGCCTCCTACATTCGAGAATTACCAAGAACCCGATGTCAAACCCCCTTGGTATAATGAGAATCAACTTTGCAAATTTTATAAAATCAAAGGTCACACCACAAATAGTTGTATGAGACTCAAGAACATCATCCAAGATCTCATCAATTAGAAAATCATAAACATGGAACAACCTATGGGAAATAAGGATCTTAAAATCTACACGAATCTGATGCCGAATCATGGCAACAAAGGGAATAGAAATGATAAAGGAAAGGGAAATGTAAATCATGTGTATGAAACGGTTGTTTCCTCCTTAAATGAAGACTTCATGGTCATCACCATCAAGGGCGCCCATGCCGAAGATTGTGGAGTCACCACAAGAGGCAACAAAGTCACCATTGTAGGATCATCCCAACCAAATAGAGTCCCTTCATCTAGATCCATGCCTAATGGTTACAATGTCCTAGATCAAATCAGGAGAACACTAGCACACATCTCCATCATGGAGTTGTTAAGAATCTCATCAAAGCATAAAAATATCCTCGAGGAAGAATTAGCCTCATCCACTGTCCTCGTAGACCTCAATGCAGAGCAATTCCAAGCTATGGACGGAAATATCATAATGCCTAATCTCATTACATTCTCTGACCAAGATTTCCCCGCCCAACCATCTCATAACCGTGCACTTGAATTGGAAGCCATTGTACACAGGAGCAAAATCAAAAGGGTCTTGGTGGATGGAGGTGCGAGTTTTAACATCTATTCTCTCAGCCTCATTAAGCAGTTGAAAATATCAGAAGATTCCATCGAAAAAGGAAAGGGAATCACAATAAGAGCATATGATGACCAAGAAAGAGTGTCTCAGGGCATGATTAAACTCCCTATTCAAGTAGGCCCAACGCTCATGGAAACCACCTATCATGTCTTGGACCTCGACTTGCCATATGATATCCTCTTGAGATGCCCATGGATCTATGTGATGAAAGCCATAGCATCAACCTTCCACCAATGTGTGAAATTTACACATAACGTACAAGAGGTTACTGTCCATGGAGATCTCGAACTATTTTCATATTGCAAAAATATTGAAGCCAAGTATTATAAAATCCCCCAAGTGCCAAAGAATGATGAGGGTCCATCCACACCATACATCGACCCTGCCACTCTCGCATCCACTTCTGTGACAGAGACACCTACCATCCCCACCATTCCCACCATCTCTGATATCAAGCTCATCATCCAGGAGGACGGTTGTGGAAGCTAAAAACTCCCTAACAATGTTTTTGTGATAGGAGAGTTACCACAATCTCCTAGATCATGGGGACATCCATAAGAAAATCAAGCTTCCACATCAAAAACCTATCCTGAAAACTATCCTGAATTCACAAGATGGGGAGACCTTGGTGATGAGGTTATTGAAGTAGATCCATCTCAGATGTTGTATCAAGATGAAAGACTAGCAGTTAATTTACCAATGGATGAGATAAGCAAGGGCCTACAAATGATGCTTGCAATGGGCTATGAGAAAAATCAAAGACTAGGACAAAATGACAATGGGCTCATAATACCTATCATGCTAGAGATGCGACCCATAACAAATATTGGTCTTGTATGTACCATTCCAATAGTAACCATACATGGCCGAAGTCCTCTGGTTAGAATGGTTAATATTTCTCCTCAGCCAGTACTAGCACAAGTACACTCACCAATATTCACAAGTAGAGACACACATAACTTTATAACTGAGGCCTATATTAGTAGCAATGATGAGGATACCATGACCAATCTACCTAGGTTATTTGAGGATACCACCCTTTGCATGATTAGTACCTTATCTTTTGAATCTGATCATCAAAATCATGAGATCTATTTAGTATATCCCCAACTCATTGATTATGACCAACGAGGACCACTGGTTCTTGATACATTCAAAAACAATGAGGCACTCTCAAAATTCATGGGATTAAGGGACACCATTCTAGATGGGGATCACAAAGCAAGGTTTATAATGGAGTTTGACACACAGGCTTATTATGGGGAAATGATTGAATCCTTCAGTCACAAAAGTAAGAAACTAAGAATCATATCCAAGTCCTTCAGTGAAAATGCACTGTGGCACTCTTTGACAAGAAAATAGTAAAAAGAAAGGATGTATCCAACAGTGAAAACCTCTCTGAGGCACCAGAGGATGAAAGATTATATCTTCCCCTAAGAGCTATTCATCAGGAGAAGTCAGTGGTTTTGGCTGAAAAATTCAATCCTGTCAACCTAGGAACATAGGAGACCCCACATATCACATTCTATGTGGAATCACTATTATCAGAATATCAAGAACTCCTAGCAGCATTTCTAAAGGAAAGACAAATAAACTTCGCATGGAGTTATGCTGACATGCCAGAGCTAGATCCAAAGACAGTGGTTCATCATTTAGTAGTGTATCCAGAAGCAAAGTTGGTCAAACAAAAGCTTCAGAAAATGCATCCTCAAATAGCCTTATTGGTCAAAATGGAGCTCAAAAAGCTGTTAGATGCAGGATTTATCTGACCAATCGATTATCTAGAATGGGTGTCAAATTTGGTACCTATTTCAAAACCTGACGGAGCCATTAGAATCTACATGGACTTCAAAGATTTGAACAAGGCATGTCCAAAGGATGATTTCACACTTCCTAACATTGACATGATAGTAGACATGATAGCAAGACACAAGATGCCATCACTAATGGACGAATTTTCAGGATACAACCAGATCATGATAGCAAAAGAAGATCAACATAAGACAACTTTCACTTGTCCATGGGGGACCTACTGTTGGAACATGATGCCATTTGGCCTAAAGAATGCAGGAGCAACATATCAACGGGCCATGACACTGATATTTCATGACATGATCCATAAAACAGTCAAAGACTATGTCGACGAAATTCTAGCTAAGTCAAGAAAAAGACAAGATCATATAGCAACCCTAAGTGCTATCTTTGATAGACTAGAGGAATACAAAGTCAGACTAAATCCCAAGAAGTGTGTCTTTGGTGTACAATCAGGTAAATTGCTAGGATACATAGCGTCCATAAGGGGTATCAAGGTAGATCCGACAAAGGTGAAATCAATCCTCAAGATGGAGGCACCAACAACATTAAAACAATTGCAAGGTCTCCAAGGAAAACTTCAATCCATCCAACAATTCATAGAACAACTCGTGGACAAGCAGAACCCATATTCTCACCTACTCCACAAGGGGGTAGTGTACAAATGGGACACAAAATGTGAATAGGCATTTAACAAAATCAAGGAATATCTACTGACACCACCATTTTTAATGCCACCCATCCCAAGAAAGTCATTAATCTTATATGTATCAGCAACAACAACAACCCTTGGGTCTCTCCTAGCTCAGCATGATGAAAATAAAACAAAGAGGGCTATCTACTATATCAAATATCAACAGGACAATGGTCAGTCATGAGCTAAACTACTCATTCATCAAAAAATCATGCCTTGTAGTAGTGTTTGCATCACAAAAATTTAGACATTACATGTTGGCACACAAGATAAAGCTCATTGCCAAAATTCACCCCCTCAAGTATCTCTTATCAAAGGCAATGCTCACAGGAAGAATGGAAAAATGGGTAATGATACTGTCGGAGTATGACATCAAGTATGTAGAGTGGAAAGAAATCAAGGGTTAGGGTATTGTAGATACACTAGCAGAAGCACCTATCTATTCTGAGAATCCTCTTGTCTCAGAGTTTCTAGATGAATCTATTTTAAACATCAATTTCGCTGATCACTAGAAACTATACTTCAACGGCTCATACACGTAGGACGGATCCGGAGCAGGTGTTTTCTTCATCACCCCACAAGGGGATTGCATACCAAGGTCATACAAACTAGCATTCCCTTACACCAACAACATCACAGAATATGAGGCTTTGACTATAGGTCTCAGGATAGTAGTGCAATGGAATAACATAGCTCTCAAAGTCTACGGAGGCTCTCAGTTGATCATAAATCAAGTCAATAATAAATATCAGACTAAGGATGACAAGCTCACTCCATACAAGAAAATGGTGGAGACTCTCAAAGAATCTTTCATTGAAATAACATTTGAGCAAATTCCTAGAACCAACAATAGAGCAGTAGATGCCATGGCAACAATTGGATGCTTGCTGAATATCCACAACAATGTTCCCAAATATGAATTCTTGATTGAACAACTTCTCATTTCAGCATTCGAGGTACCAGAATTAGAATTCGTCTGTAAGATTGTTGGTCCCAATGATCCTTGGTACCATGAAATCTACACGTATATTCGCATAGGAGTCATACCCACTGACCTCCCATCAAACCTAAAATGAGCCTTTGTCAAAAAGGCATATATATCTATCATCCTAGGTGATACCTTATACTGTAGAAGCATAGAAGTTACCTTGCTATGCTGCGTAAATACTGAGGAGGCATTAACCACTCTAACTGAGGTTCATAACGATATTTGTGGATCACACTCGAGTGGAATAACCATCGCTAAGAAACTGCTAAGGATGGGTTATTATTGGCCCACAATGGAAAGAGAAGCACATGATCATGCTAAAAGGTGTTTACAATGTCAGCAGCATGGGGACCTCATCCATGCTCTAGCTCAAGAGCTTAATCCTATTATCACACCATGGCCCTTTTTGTAGTGGGGACTCGATCTCATTGGGAAAATCACACCCACCTCATCCAATGGTGACAAATTCATCATAACTGCAACTGAGTACTTCACAAAGTGTGTGGAAGCCATACCCATGATGTATATCACTGGGAAGCAGATCTCAAAATTCATCCTGAACTATCTCATCTATCGTTATGGTGTCCCACAAGCCATTATCTTAGATAATGGGACACCATTCAAGAACTAGGAGGTTCACGACTTATGCGAGAAATTCAAAATCCAACATCACTTCTCCACCCCGTACTATCCCCAAGGCAATAGCCAAGAAGAAGCTACAAAAAAATCCATCCTCAAAATCCTCAAGAAAATAGTCAATGACGCAGGTCGTGACTAGCATCTGTAGCTTAATCCTGCCCTCTGGGCATATTGAACCAGCATCCGCACACCCACTGGTGCCATCCCCTTTTCCCTGGTCTATGGATCAGAAGTTGTACTTCCCATTGAGATTGAGCTCCCATCCCTGAGGATATCACTGCAAAACTTTATCATGGATGAAGAGTATTGGGTATCAAGACAAAATGAGCTGCAATTATTGGATGATAAATTAATAGATTCTTTAAATCACTTGCAAGTCTATCAGAATAGACTTAAACAAAGCTACAATAAGAAAATTAGAAGCAGGATTTTCCAAGTTGGAGAACCGATCTTAAAATAAAATTAGAAGAATGTCCCGAACCCCAGCAGTAAAGGAAAGTTCAAACCTAATTGGTTAGGACCTTTCATCATCACAACAAGTTATAAGTTAGGGGCATATCAGTTGTCAACAGCTAAAGGGGAACCTCTGTAGGAGCCCATGAATAGCTCCCATCTCAAAAAGTTTTATGAATAAATCTTCTAAGGTATAGAACCGAAAAAATCCAAAAAATTAGAAAAAGTCTTAAAAAAATGGTTACTTAGGCAAAAACTTGGCATACAGGCATCTTAATGACAACAAAAAAATAAAAACCAAGCAAAAAATCCAAAAAAATCAGAAAAAGGATTGAAAAATAGTAAAGAAAAAAATTGTCCTCTAGTGAAAACCACTTTGGTGGCACTTTGGGCAAGTACCTCGGTGAAAACTTGGAAAATAGGCACCTTGCATAAATAAGCACTTTCCATCCACCAGGATCTATATGTCTTGTTCGGAATCATCCCTCCATTTTGCTTCTATTGTCCATCGCATCCAGGTCTCCATCCATCACTCATCCACTTGCATCTACACCATAGCTTGGTCCTGTTTTCATATCGTGATCCCTCCTAGTACTACTCGGCCCATCCTTAAGGTCAGTTTGTCCTTCCTTCATCAGAGTAGTCTATTGCATCGCACTGGGGGCACATTCTCATCAGATTAGATTCGTGTATGATCTTAAAATCCTCACATCAGAAAATGCAAAAACATCAAAACATTAGAAAATCCAAAAACAAGTCAAAACATATCAAAAATAAAAAACAAAGTCATCTTTTCGAACTACGTCATCTCTGAGCTTGAACATAGGCAAGGTTCATCTTTGATCATCCCCCAAGACATTTAGGTCAGTCTTATAGGAGTTTGTTATAATAAACAAACATCTCATCATGTATATCATCATCCGTAAATCGGTCAAGTCGTTAGTCGAACAATGTGGTCTCTGTGTATATAACGTAGGCAAGGCTAATCTATTGATCAGCCCCTGAGACCCCTAGGATAGGTCTTTAGGTTATTTTCTTGGTCAAAATCTTTGAAAATCTCAAAAACATTAGAAAGTCAAAAATCAAAACATTTGCAAAATCATGAAAAATACCAAAAACAACCTCAAAACATTGCAAAAACATCAAAAACATCCAAATACTTGAAAAAATCCATCTGTCTCATCTCGCTTACACCCACAATAAACACCATCCATAATAAACTAATCATCATCCTCAATCTTTGGCAAGACAATTGGAAACAAGTCTAGCAGATTAAAAAGTGAAAACTCAAAAATATCAAGTCGAAAAGTCTAAGTCAGTGCGTAAGCAAGTCGGTTATCTCTTCATATTGGTAACACATCATCTGAATTAGTCCCATATCAATCATCCCTTAGAACACTTTGGATAAACAAAATGACATGCCACCATCAACTAACATGTCCTAGGATGAATCCTTCCTACAATGGGCATTATCTTTTGGCAATAAGTTTTGGTTATCATCCTTAGAAAACACATCCTCTTTCTCTTAGCAGTATTGAAGAGCATTAGTTTGTTTGTTTACTTGGTATTTATCTTTTGACTTATCTTATTTGTGCTCATTCCAAGGACGTCTCGATGATATCCCAAAATAGAGGATTTAGAGAAATAGGAATGGGGCAATGATCATTATCATTTGTCTGTTGTGCTTGTTGGATGTCCCTGTGATATAACCTCAGCGAATACTTGTTTTCTTAGATATGTATGGAAGAGGTCTAGGGCAACTTGTTGACTATTACAGGGATAGGTTTACCTTTTCGTGTTTTGGTATGAGGTGTTTGAAACTTTTGAAGTACATCCTAGCAAGGTTTTTGTATGTCAGGTGTGAACAAGAATACTCCTATCTGATTATGAAGTCAAAGTCCATCACACTAGGTACAATGCCATCCTAGTTTTCTATACCTTGATGCATCGTATCACGTGTGTTATCAAACATAAGAAAATTTGGCCCTTTGAAAATCCCAATTCCTCGACAAGTAATCATCATCATCATTTGCATTTGTGTCATCTTGTGTCTTGTTGAAATGACTTCTTCTTTTCTTACTAACCATACTAACAAAGTACTATGATAGTTGATCATCATCACCATCATCATCATCACATAGCATCTACAAAAACATTCCATAATAATTTTTGCATAATCATAATAGGTATATAAGCATTTAATTCATTAGGCATACATACTTGCATAACATCATAACATCATCTCACCACTTTACATTCACATTACATTACGCATCGGCATATCACTTTGCATTAACACACCATTGCATCACATATATCATCAATAATTACATTTAGGATAATAAAATTTGTTATTCTAAGCATATCATTGAACCATCCCATTACATCCATCCATAAATCATCTCATATATAAGCATATTCCACACATCATTGCATATTCCATAGATCATATCACATATTGCATTGGCATAAAATAAATCATCATATAGATAACATCATTGCACATCATATCATATCATAGGTTAGGATAATATAGATCTGTTAGTCATAACCATTGCATAAACATCATTAGAAATAAATGCATCCATAGGACATCACTGCAAAGCATATAGAAATAAGCCATCCATACATAAAGGAGAACACAGTACATCCCATCAAAATCGGCTCATATATATCATATCATCAATATCACTATCATAGCACAAAGAATAAATCAGATCACTGTACATATATGTCAATCAGTACAAAATGCTCATCGAGCTATCAAAAATGAGCCCATAAGGCACAAAAGTGTGTCATCTGGATCAAGCTAGATCTTTGTGAATGCTGCCCTCACCCCTGTCACCATGACCCTCTAGTGATCTTTGGCTGGCCCACTCTGAGTACTCTAGGACCCAATCTGCTCTAGGTATGGTCTCATGGTAAGCCCGTCGGTAGTACTCTATCTCTTAGATAGCATCCCTATAAGATTGTACTGGCACTGTACCCTGGGAGGAGGAGGCTGTCATACTCTTGATCTACTGTCTGCGGCCTAGCTCTGTAGCTTCTTGTAGCTATACAGCCTATCTCTGCTACATAGCCTGATCCCTCTCTGTTCTAAGCTGCTCTCTCTCAGCCCTCACCTGGTCTCTCTCCACTGTCAATGCCTAAACCTGGACCTGTAGCTATGCAATATGTGCATCCTGACCATCTTCCTGTCCCTATGGTTGTACCCGTGTCTGCACGTGAACCTAATCCTCACCCTCAGCTCGTGGTGGTGGGACTGGTGGCTCCTACTGCTGATCCTACATATGGACATCTTCGTGACCTAGAGGGACTAGGGGCACACCTGGCAGATCCTTTCAAATCTCAGCCCTTGGTCCTTGCCCTCGTCCTCTCCCTCTACCTCTGATCTTGCGCACCTCTGGATCCTCATTTGGAATGGTCGACTGAAGAGGAGGTCTGAACCAATCTCTATAGGCCTGTATGGTCCCTAGATCTGCCAAGCCCTGATCATAAGCCCACGGTTGGGCTACCAAGTGCCCGAAGCTATCAACTGCCTTAGAGGTAGGAATACCATGACCCCATGACACCTATGTCATGCTGCATGGAAAGATGACTACATAGTTGTCATCAGGCTGATCCTGCGGCTCTATGAACTGATGTTGCATGTGGCCAGGCAGGTACCTCTCAATCATTGTGTGCTCGTGCCCCTACATATATCAGTCCTGGCGGTAATAGAAGAGCTGATTAGCATCATCGGCCCATCTAGGCCGACTAAGGTATGGTCTCTAAGTAAAACCAAGCATCTCGTACAAGACCCACCTCTAGTAGGGGATCCCATGCTCGCTAGTGTGTGTCGAGGACACACCACCTTTGTATCATGTCACAATGGCATCCTCTTCCCCCATTGGAACTAGAATGACCCATGGACATAGCACAAAAATGTGCTTCCACACCCAAACATGAAGAAGTGTCACCCCAACCTCCAACACTCTGCCATCCATGTATATGTACTCATGGAGGTCCTTGTAAAGTGAAGCCAAAAGGACAGGCCCCCATGTGAAGTGAACCGGCCTCTCTCGAACCATCTGCTCCTAGTAATAACCCCAGTCGGGACTAAAATATCGCCCTCATCAGTTTGGGGCAACCATACCCGAAATAATCGCTACAACCACCCAACAGAAGGGAGGTGTGATGACCCTGTATCTCTCTAATGTCCCTCGTAGTAAATGATGTCCCGTGTGGTGACGACTCTGATGCAGCACTCGCATCCCTCCTCCAAATCATAGATCACCCGTCGGCCATGAATAGGCAACCGTAGAATGTGCCAAATTTCCTCCAAGGTGATGGTGGCCTCGCCAATGGGAAGATGAAATGACGATGTCTCGCTATGCCACATCTTTGCCAGCACTGACAACATCCGTAGGTGAGTACGCATGGGCACCATGTATGCAATATGCCATAGACCTATAGCTCCTAGTCGATCTTGGTCCCTATCACTCAGCTCAAGTAAGAAGCTCACCAAATATTGAGATTGGTGCTCTCACGAGTAAAGCTCCCTCGGGCCATCCTGCATTAAGGAAAGTCACCGTGTTAAATTTTTTGAAAAATTCCTGGTCGAACGCTCCAAGAAGGTTCCCAGCGGCGTAGTTTGTAAAGGTGTCACAATTTGATATTACTCAAACTCTGACACTCGAGCCCAAAAAGAGCCACATGGTGCTACTGCAGCACACTTTATCCTCCAGTGTCACAGTTTGCATGAAAAGGGTGCCACCACAGCACACTTTACCCAAACTGGCCAGCCGAGCTTGAGCCTAGCGACAAAGTTTCTAAACTCCAAACTACACCGCTATGGTGCAAAACGGCCTGGCGTGACGTAGTTTAAATACCAATCCGTGCTATATAGCACCGCTAGAGGTGAGTTCCCCTTTTAAAGCAGTAATTAATGCATTAAATGAAAAGACGAAGCTTCAGTAAGGGTCACATATCGGTGCCCTAATTCCAGGTGGCCTCTGGTATGTCTGAACAAGGTCTGAGATGTGTAGTGCAACCTGTTGTTGCGCCATATCACTGGAGAGTCAGAGCTCAAATCTCAAGTTTTCTAGCAGAGGTGTGTGAAAATGACTTGAAAGTGACCCCTCGGGCCCCTTTTAAGCCTAAAAATTAGGGCTTTTTAACCCTATATGGTTGTCCTACTATGGTTTTGGACCCTCGAACCTGTTTTGGTCCAATTGAGGCTTGTTTTTCATCGTTTTATTGCGTTTAGACATGTTTTTAGCCTCCCGGACGCCTTTTAGACTTCTTGGGTACTGTCACCTTTTTTCGCGAGATCACCCAAAACAAATTAAAAAATTTCATCTAATCTCTCGAGGGGGCATTATATTGGCATATTCTCTCATGAGGAAATAGTGGGGCAAGTTTTTAAATATCAAATTTTTTTGGCTTTGATCGAGATCATTTATTCTTTCAACCAATGCAACGAGTGCATTGCTTCAAAGAGGGGAAAAATGTAGACACGTAAAATATACTAATTGACATCGTGCATTTGATCCTGACTTACTAACATTGTTTCTTCCTGAATCATCATTTTCTCTAACCGTTTAATCAAATTCCCTTATCTGACTAAATTCATCAATATTCATCCTTTAATTAAATAAATCATTGTCTAATTAAGTCACTTTCTCTTGTTAATTAAATCAATCCATATGATCTAATTATCCCTATTTAATTAAATAATCAATTTATTTGATTAAATTTCTAAAGTTTGTCCATTAAATTAAATAAATTAAAACCTTGTTTGATTTAATCTAACACCATCTCTTTTAATTAAATAAATCAAAATCTTTATTTAATTAATCTCTTGTCATATTCCTCTCTTATTTCATTTAAATAAATCCATAAATTTCTCCTGTTAAATTAATTAACCATTGATTAATTTAATCTCATCTCATGTCACATCCTCTAGATAATGCAAGTTGCACATGAAAATAGATTTAATTCATTTATTAAATCTCTATTTTCCTCTTAAGGCGTCTTTTGGAATATTCTCTCAATTTGAATTCAAAAATTCCAAGTCAACATGTACATCCAACAAGGCAATAAATTTATCTTACATGTCCTTTGCCTTGAGCCAAGTGGCATTTTTTGCATTTTCCCTTCCCTCTTGCATGTCATTTCAACAAATTTGAAATTCAAATATTATGCATTTATTGGCACAAACCCAAAATCTTGCACATCCATCATCCATTTATAGTTTGACAAGTGGCACCATATCATTGGATGAATGTTAGTCCCACATTGCTCAAATTTGAACATTCATCCATCTTGAAATCCTATAAATAAAGATCTCTTATCCTCATTTTATCATCCGCAATCCAAGCAAAGTTACCATGCTCAAATATCTCTTGAATTCCATTCATTATCATTGAGTCATAGCTAGGTTTTGTGTATTTTTGGCTTGGAATCTTCATTCTTCACCAACAAAGTGGATCAATATCATCTTCAACATTCGAAGCTTGCAATCTTAGGATTTGGGAAAGGGCCAATTTTCACATCAAATTGGCACCAATTCCCCCATGAGATAATGAGTTTGCACATTTAAATTAGGATTCAATCTAGTTTTGTCATTTATATTATGTTCTTCATTATTTTCTTTCCTATTTTGAATTCATAAATGGATTTCATGGGAATCCTTGTTTTGTCTTGCAATATCTAACTTGAGGTGTTTATTCTTTTTGTTTTGCAGGTACCAAGGTTGGGGTTCACACAACATGTTTGACTGTGTATTTTTGTGAGAAATAAATATGAAGAGGAATTTTGGTTGAGTCCTTATGAGGTTTAGCTTCAATAAATGACACCAGTTTAAATAATTCATCCATATTTTCATCTTTTTTAGTTTCATCATCTGTGCCAACATTCATCACATTATTCTTTGTTTCACTAGATTTGACAAATGAAATAGTATGTTTCAGCATAGGATATGTAAATATTTGTAAGTTTTGGTTGGGAGGAGTTACAAAATTATTACCTTGATCATTCACATCTCAAATAGAAGATTATCAGAATCAATGAGGTCTTGTACTAGATGTTTAAGATGTTTACAATATTTGATATCATGTCCATTTGGTCAGTGGTAATGGAAATAAGAATTTGGTCTATAGTTTGTAGGTAATGGTTTATTAGGATCAAGAGCTCTGATTGGAGGTATGAAAAGCATATTCTTTTCCACAAGTTGTAGCATGATATTATGAATGGAATTCAGTAGAGGGGTAAATTTTATATTCTTGTCCATAAAGGAGAAAAAAATTGTCATCTTTATAGCAGCCACTCGGTTATAAACTTGTTGATTTGGTTTAGGAGAATTAATTTGTAAAAAGGCCTAATTTTTTTTCTTGAAAGGTTGGTAACTATTTTGAGGTGTGGATTTAGACTTTTTAGGATGGCTAGGGGGGATTTTTCACATCACAACCATAAGTCAAATTCTGATATTCATGAAGGATTGTACATAACTTTGTGATGGGAATTTCAACATCTCAAGTTTGGCTTGTATTTTTATTTGTAAATCGGCAATAAACATTCATTGAAGGTTAGCATCGATAATCTTAATGTTTATTTGTGAATAAAAAATTTGGTATCTCACTATGAAATCAATCACTTTCTCATCATCCTTTTTCTTGCATGTCATTAAATCAATTAGGGTCATCTTGGGACCCATGTGAATATTGAAGTAATTGTTGTAGACATGTAAAAATGACCTAACGCTTATCACATATCCTGAAAGACATTTTTTCCTCATCGACATCATTATCATTTCATATCACTACGTTTCACCCTCTTTACATAAAAAACCATAATTTCTTGTATTAATTAAATAAACTTAAAATTATTTAATTAATTCACTTTTCATCATTTTTGACTAATTAAATAAATTCAATTTATTTCATAAGACTTCCTAATCTAACTTTATTCTTGTTGATTAATTAAATAACATCAATTATTAAATTATGTCATTAATTTACCCTATTCCCCTAAATCAATTAAATTATTAATAATTAATAGTTTAATTATATCACTTTCCCTTTCTAAACAAAATAATTAAATTAATTATTCAATCATCAACAAGCAATTATAACTTAGAAGATTGAGAGGAGAGGGAGTGGGAAGAGGTGTGGAGGGGTTTTTTTGAAATCTAGAGATGATGTAGGTGGTGAAGGAGACAGTGCTAAGGACATAGATGGATCGCTCATCAGAGGAAACTTGTGGTTGGGAAGGTCACTAATTTTGAGCATATGGGTTGCAGCGGCTTGGTGTAGGCTACTACCATTTTCCAGCTGGCTTGATGTGCTATTGAGTAGGTTGTTGTCATCTAGTTGGGATGCGACAATTTTGTTGTTTGTTGTTGGATACCCTCTTTGCTATGGGGTAGGTGTTGGTTTTTTCCTACTTGAGCTAGTGGTTTTGGTTTTGTCTCAGAAGTATTGCTACCCTTCAGGTCCTAGAGGAATGCATTTCCTTGCTAGGGCTCATGTGCTAGTTTCTTCAGGAATTTTGGGAGCTATTTTCTTTCCAAAAGCAAGCTCTAAGGCTGTGGTGATGGGTTTTTGGAGGAGAGATGTGAGGTTGGACTTGGTTGTGAGATATTTTATTAAGTCTAACCCTTATTTTTTCCCTTGCAATAATTGTTCTATGTGCTTCTTGTTGGGTTTGGTGCAACCTTCCTACTTTCTTTGATGTTTCTTTTTGTTGGTTATCATCCTGTGGAGTTTTATCTTTATGGTATCTTTCTATTTGGAGTTGGGTGGAATCCCATGTGGGCTCTATCTATTTTGTTCCTTTTGGTACTGGTTTGTGTTCTCTTTTCCCATGTTGGTCCCATAGTTGGGCATGGGTTTGCTGGGATTGAAGAGGGTGGAGTTTTAATTTGCTGCTATGGATGTGGAAGGGAGCCTCTCTTTTGTGTCTTGGATCCCCTAGTTTTTGAAGTTCTCCTTGTATAAGGGGGTTGGTTATGCTTCATGGGTCCATGGTTCTTTACAGGTGATGTTTAAGGGAGATATTGTTTCTATTATCTCAGATGTGAAGTTGGTTCGGTGTGACCATTAAGTCATGATCCTCCCTAAGATGGTGAAGAGCATTCTTATGAAGGGATTTTATTATCTTTTGAAGGCTGATTTGTTGTATTGGTTGAAGGGGTCTCTCATTGGCTAAGTTGTTACAAATGTTATTTCTAAAGGCTCTGAAGTTTTTGTTTTTTATTCTGGTGGCTAAAGTGCATTATTCTTCTTTCTTGAATCAATATCTTGCTATACAAAATGTGGTTATGATGACTCTTCCTTCTAATTTTTTCTCTCTAGGTCTACAGGTGGTGTCTTATATGGAGGTGGATACTACTCCCATTGAGGCGGAGCCCTCTTCTATTGAGGTGGAGGTGGTTGTTGTAGATTTGGTGGAGAGTTCACTTCACTTCTACTTGTTCCTATCGAGGTGGAGCATGTATGGGTAGAATAATGATGGCTTTGGAGGTTTTGGCTCTCATATATTCCTCTTCTATACAAGGGAGCTCCCTCCTATTAAGGTGGAGTTGGGGTTGGTGCTTCAGGTAGGGTGGTGCTCCAAGAAGGCTGATGTGCTCTAGTGTTCTATTATGCTCTCTAACTCCCCTATTGAGGTGGGTTTGTTAGATTTGTAGGTGTTTTTTTTAGGGGTTTGATGGTGTTTTACATTGTCAATATGTTTGTCTCTTTTAGTTAAGTGGTGTCTTCCCTGAGCGACTAGTTTACTGATGCCTAGTTGTTGTAGGTGGTGTTTTTATTACCAAATGGTTTTAGGTCCCCATTAAAACCTGATTGTGAATGGATCTTGGTGCCTTGTTTTCTTTTTTGATTTAGCTTGTGTAGTCTTATTTTTTAGTTGTTGTTTGGGCTACTATTGGTTTGTGTTTTATCTTATTTGCAACATTCTTTACTTTGATAGGGTTACAGGTCCTTTCAAAACCATTCTATAAAGAGTTTTAGTTCCCATCAAAACCTATTTTACCCCTAATAAAAAAAAAGCAATTATAACTTTATTTGTAAAATTCAAACATGACTTCCACGTTCAAATCAAAAGGATTAATTAATTAATATAAATTAATTACCCTCACCCCTTCTTGTGATTTAGAAAATTATGTTCACTAATTGCTCACTCTGATTGGCTACATAATCCATCTATTTCTTGACTAATTCATTTATTCTTCAATCCCACTATCCTCTTAATCTATTTCCTCAATACCACTAAACACTCAACTTTATTTCATCAATCACACTGATTGTGCAATCTAAATCCACTAATTCTTTCCATCTAATTCCTCTCAATAGTTTTGAACCATTGATCAGGATTTTCTATATGCAATCCTGATCATTCATCTCAAAACATAAAATATATATAACATTTGTAATCTTTATTTGAATTAATCTTTTTTTTTAATTCATTTATGTTGATTTGCGTATGCTTCTTGATTTCCCCCTTGCGACATCTCGCATGGTTGATGGGACCTTAGTCCTTAACATTAACTTTTCTTTGAGTTTTCCTAAGAAATTGTGGGTTTCTAAATGTTGTCACATTTTCCAGAAACGTAGTTGAATAATTTTAGTATAAGTTTCATAAATTTTGTCATGACTATTTCATTCTTTTACCACACTTGCCCCTTTTTCCTCCCACATTTGCACTAAATCTGGCTACTTTTGAAAATTTAAACCACTTTTGATAGAAATAGGTCCACAATTGCATGCTTGGACTACTATAGATTCTAGAAAGAGGCATGTAGTTGCACTAAGAAGGACCACTTTTGAATAAAATTTATGTTTTTTCTCTATTCTTTTGATTTAAAAATTGCAAGTAGGTTTTTCTAATTTCTAATGGTGACAAGTGATTTTTTTGTGTATTTGGAAAATTGCTAATATCTCTTGGGAAGATCTTATAGGATTAATGGCACCATATTCTATGAAAGAAAAACTAACACTTTGATTGTAGAGAAGGTGAATAGTCCAAGTTTAACATTTTTCAAAAATCTTTATATGTTTAGAAAATTTGTCAATTTGGTGTTGTAAAATTGAACCCACAAAGTTACATATTTAAAATTGGTGATCTTAAAATAAAGTTTCAAAAGATTTCCTAGTTTAGAAAATATTTTGATTTGGTGTTATAAAACTAAACCCGTAAACTCACACATTTTGAATTGGTGATCTTAAAATGAACTTTCAAAAGCTTTTTTAAGTTTAGAAAATATTTTGATTTGGTGTTATAAAATTGAACCCACAAACTTACACACTTTGAATTGGTGATCTTAAAATGAACTTTAAAAAACTTTCGTAGTTTAGAAAAACATTTTAATTTTGTGTTCATAAAATGAAATGCTTTCTTTTGACCAACGCCTTTCATATTGTTGACAAATGAATGATTTTATTTTCTTGACCATGTTAAGAAAAGGCCATTAGAAACACTCAATTTTGGTGCTTAAAACTCAACAAATACATTCTGATTTTCACATTGCTATCTACTTGAAATCCCAAGCACTTCAAATTTGGTGCACATAAAAATAAAATTGCTATATTGTTCACACTTCATTTTTATCGATAGCACTACTCGAGGGGATAAAAAAGTATAAAATGCAATGAATTGTATGTTTTATTTTTCGTGTTTCAAAAACTAGCTATTTATCCTCTCCCCTCACATCTTTTGGTGGTCTTGGGTGACGAAAATCACTTTAAGTTTCCAACTTGTTTCATTTTAAAGCATCACCTTTTAAATCAGGCCTGCCTTGAGACATATCCTGCACTCAAGAAATTGAAGCGACTCAAAGAAATCTTTCCCTTAGGCCACTATATAAATCAAGTTCGACTAAACACAAAGACTAAACCCTAATTACTTTTCTATCAGTTCCATTTAGAAAGAGGAGGTACCATTGGGTATATAGAGCACCGAGTAAGAGTGGTTAAATCCTTAAGTGGCTTGCAGGGTTCTAGCAAGGTGAATTGGTTCCTTGAGCAATGACTAAGAACCATTGTAGTAGAAGCCACCCTTTTTATCCAAAAACATTCTTTGATAGTGGTGCATCAAAATTTACTTTCGAGAAGTTACTTACCAAGTCTGATTTATGGTTGAATTAAAATTCTCTCCATAAGTTGCATGTAAAATCATCCCTTTAGGGCATGAGGTAAGCTCACCTAAGAGAACATTCCATAGTTAGATATAAAAAACATTCCCAAGGTCTTGGAACTTGTTTATAACAACTACAAGATTTCAACACCGAAAAAAGATGGAATCAAACAATAGTAGCTCAAGTGTGCCAAAAACAAACACTACCAATGAGGAAACTTATGCATGGGGATACAAACCAAGTGACCTTAAACTCCTTAAAGAGAACCCACATTTGAAGCAAATCAAGATCAAATGAGGTAGAAGTACTTCTTAGGTATCAAGAAGGAATTGCTAAACAAAACCAACCTCATGATTCTCAAACTTACACCATAGAAGAAGAAGATAGTGATGAGGTACTTATCGATGATAAACTCATAGAACACTACCAAAATCCTAATATACAAAAAATTATGGAAAAGATGCTTGGGATAAACACAAACCAGTATTTCAGTACACTCACTCAAGCTCATGAAAACCAGTGATCAAATTAAACAATTGATGTTGTCATCGCTCTCTTGAGTAAAGCAGTTTGAGAACTGCTTGAAAACATTGAACCCACAACATTAATAATTTTCTATGAAAATACAAACCAAACCTAAGGTTGCGAACAAAGTGGCTCAAACTTTCAAAAATAGCAAAAGTGGTTACTCTTTTAACAAAAGTGGTCAAGAAATTCAATAATGGACCTATTTTTGTCAAAAGAACTCAAAAAACTCAATAGCGGTAAAAATAGAAAAAGCAATTGAATGTCTTGAAAGTGCACAAAAATCACAACAATGGTTGTTTCACATGAAGAACATCAATAGTGAAAATCTTATGCAAAAGCAAAAAATCAAAAGTGAATATTTAGAGTGATAGCGAATAGATTCATCAAAAGAAATAGATAAAGGAAAAATTGGTACATTTGCAAACAACAAAAGTAGCAAGAATGACACAAAAGCATAATTTTCATGAAGTTATCACTATTGCCTAAAAACCTTTCATGCATTATTTACTCAAAAACTAAAAGAAAAAATTAGGAAAGGAGAAGGTACATACTAATACATTGATGCCAGTGAGCCTCCCAAACTTATAAACTACCTCTACGTGATGTGGGGCTCCTACAATTCTCAGCATCATGAATCGACAATTTCCAAATCAAGGAATCAAGAGACAAGAATTTACTAAGCATTGAGAATGAAAATGAGGTAAATTAAACCCCAATTACCCCCCAAACCCTAATTTTTTACCTAAGAAACCCTCCTAGGTTAAAATTAGGAGCTCCTGGGAACATTTGAACTATAAACAAGGGTCCTATAAGCTTAATTTTTTGTCCTCTACACATTTGAACTAAAATAAAACCATGTCATAAGCCTGACCTAAAAAATGATTTTTGGCCAACCTCTTGAGGTGGAAACCCAATGTCCTACCATCTTTCCACTAACTTCTAGGGAACAATAGGGCATATAAAAAAATTCAAATCTCGATTTTAACATTGATTTCTTTGAAAAAATCAACTAGCACTTTGTCTCGAATAGAGGAAAAATGTAGACATGTAAAAATGACCTAACACTTTTGAATGACATTTTTCATCATCGACATCATTATCATTTAATATCATTGCATTTCACATCATTTAGATAAAAAAATCCCAATTTCTTCTATTAATTAAATAATCTTTAGATTATATAATTAATTCACTTTTTCAACGTTTTTGACTAATTAAATAAATTTCATTTATTTAATAAAGTCCTAATCTAACTTTATTTTTCCTGATTAATTAAATCACATCAATTATTTGACTATGTTGCTAATTTACCATATTCCCCTAAATCAATTAAATTATTAATACTTATTAGTTTAAGTATATCACTTTCCCTTTCTAAGAAAAATAATTAAATTAATTATTCAAACCTCATCAATAAGAAAATATAACTTTATTTGTAAAATTCAAACATGACTTGCACGTTCAACTCAAAAAGCTTATTTAATTAATTCAAATTAATTAATTACCCTCACCCCATTTTGTGATTGATAAAATTATGGTCACTAATTGCTCACTTTGATTGGCTAATTGATCAATCTATTTCCTAACTAATTCATCTATTCTTCAATCCCACTAACCTCTCAATCTATTTCCTCAATTCCACTAAACACTCAACTTGATTTCATCAATCACACTGATTGTGCAATCTAAATCCACTAAATCTTCCCATATAAGTCCTCTCAAAATTTTTGAACTATTGATTAAGATTTTCTACTATGCAATCCCGATCGTTCATCTCAAAATGTAAAATCTATATAAAAATCCTCTTCATCCTCAAAATGGATTAGAGAATTAACATATTTTATGCAACGAAGTAATGCTGAATTGTGATTCAATATCTTGAGAGCTTTTACACACATATTTGATCACCATTAACACACATTGGAGCTTTTTCAAATGCATAATGGAGGCTTCTCATTGATACAAAGCAATCCAACATCATTGTGAATACACTTCAACATGAGATGGGTAATGATATAGCTTAGTGAATTCATTGTTTGTTCTTTGTTTGCTAGTATGTATTTCATTGAATTAAATAAGTTCATATTGTTCATTTCATGAGTAATGGGTATGAAATCACAAGTTTGAATTAATATTTTTGTTTAATTCATTTATGTTTATTTCGGTATGCTTCTTTATTTCCCTCTTATGACATTTTTAAAAGGTATCAAAAAGCTCATTGAATGAACTAATTGAATTATTTGGTAAGGAAGATAATCAATCTAAAGTAGTGTCCTTCAAGGATCTAAGGAATATTTGAGCCAAGAGTTTATCTTCAAAGATGAAATCACTACATAGGGTTGTGTAAGCGGAAACATGGCTAACAAGATCTCCTTTCCAACCATATTTCTCAAATCTAGGAACCTCTATACCTTGTGGCATTTTTTTTTCAATATCTCAAGGGATAATGGATTGGTTTTGAAGTATTTTGGAGGTTTCCCATTATTGTTTTGATTTAGGGTGGTCATTTCTTTTTGAAGATCTGACATGTTTTTGCAAAAGTGTGTTAATGATGAAATCATTGTTATTATTGTAAGATAGAGGAGAATAAGGTGGAGTGGTGTATGTATGTGGAGGGAAAGTGAATTGTAGGTTTGTAAGACGAGATGGTTGAGGATATATGAGATTTGATTGTACAAATCTAGAAGGATTCCCTGTTGAAATACCTAACGAAGTGTTGAAATTTATAGTAGGTTGAATGGTTGTGGTAACTTGAGTACTAGTTTATGTAGGAATGGAAATGGGTATTGTTGAAGGAGGAATTGAATTTCCACCTTGGCTTTGGATATACCCCAAAGCTTGAGTACAACTAGTCATGGTAGGGTTAGTGTTGTTAACATCATTCACATTGGTTGTAGGTACAGAATTCATGAGAAATGAAGTATGTATGCTATGATCCATAGGGGGTTGATTATCAACTCTATTAGAAAGAGAGTTAGAAATCCCAAGATCCATGGTGAATGGTGTATCATGGGATGACAAGAATCTCAAACTATGTCTCACAAAAGTATTTATAATAGAAAACCAAGTTGTAAATCTCATAAAAGTTTCACAAAATCAATACCAACCCAAAATGGAAAGAAGGTTAAGTGTAATGCAATGACCTAGAATGCAATTTTTAGATTCTAAACAAGGTAATTTGCTAATTACAATGTGGAAAAATCTGAAAATTAAGTCTTGTAAATGCAATTTTAAAATCAAGGAATCATTCTCCCTAGGGCGAATGGCTCCTAGATTAGGGTTTTGAAACATATTTTTATAGATTTTTTAGTTTTTTTCTAGTGGTTTTTAGATTTAGGTTTGTTACATATAGTTTCAGTTTAAATTTTTTGTAAATTCAATGTGAAATGCAAGTGTAATTTATGAAAAAATGTTCACCTAGAAGACCTAGTTTGATATGGAATTTTTTTTCAATTTTCAAATGAAATTTAATATGATATAAATGATGTGCAAGATGACTGATTTTTTCTTTTGTGTTTTTCAGATTTAAGAATGCAAACAATGCAATCCTAAAACCCTAGATGCAATGAAAAGTTGAATGCCAACTAGACACCCCAAATGAGACCTAATTCAATGCAAATGAATTAAATTGAACATAATATCTAAATCTAGGATGAAAACGGACTCAAAAATCAAAAAATTACAATGCTTAAAAGTCTGGTTCACCAAAATGAAACAAAAGGGAAATAAGGGGTATGATGAGGTAGCTACTTCTAATTTCATTGAAAATATGAGCTATAATATGTAAATGAGAAATAACTTAACCAAATACAACCCAATTAACTATCAAAAGAAGTATCTAGAAAGGGTAAAATTCTATGTACCTTTCACTAAAAGTTATTGTTGAGTCCCAACTTAGGACTCATTAACCCTATGGAAAATGGATCCTGGCTAGGGCTCCTAAATATTAGTATCTGGGTTCTATTCATCTTAGTCTACATGCCCATATTCTAGTTGGTCACCATCAAAAATCTATAAATAAAACTTGTAACTCAGTTTACATGATTTGATATTTTTTCTTGCAACTTTGACAACTTTACAACTTCCTTCATTTTTTCTCTCCAAACAATATTCAACCTAAAACCTGCAATCAAACATCAAATAGAGGAAAATGTTGATTGTTAGGGAATATGGGTTTTCCTTGGTCAAACCTCCTTTTGGTAATTAAACCTTGAAATCAATAAGATCATGAAGGAATGATGAATGAACAAATTTAATGTCACAACTCACCAAACCTTATTTGAACCTTGGATAAATCTAAAATCTAGCATGAAGTGTCCTTGATGAATGTAGATCTTGATCATGAAACTTTTTCTTGAAATGATGTCCTCAGTAGGCTTGATAGATCTTGAATGCTACATCAACATATTAGCTCAAACAACATGCATGATGCACTAAATATTTGATATGACAATAGGAATATTGATTTCTATAATAATCTTCAAGATTTTTTCCTTGAATTCCTTAGAAATTATTTTGAATTCTCTCTTGGTAATTATCACTTGAATGCTCTTAAGATAACTTGAAATTGCTAGGATTTCTTAGATGAAACTTACTGAAATAGCCTTGTATTTATACATATCTTAACATTAATTCTTAAAATTCAAATATCACAAGACAATATTGATTTATCGATTTCAAATCATTAAAATACCACCAAAAACATATTTTAAAGAGGGGTCCTAGGTTTAAGTCCTAGGCCACTTACCTAGGACACACATCAAACAAAGTGAAATGTTACGTAAAAATAGAGTCATAGGACTAAGTTGCGACCCATTCACCATGTGGCGAATGGGTCCTAAGTCACCTACCTAGGACACACGTCTTCCAAAATCAAGTGTTGTGAAATGGAATTTATGAATGTTGGGTTTAATCCCTCAAATTTTTCATTTAATTAGGATTGAATTTGAATTAAAGGGGCTAATTAAGGAAAATTAACCTTAATCAATTAATGAAGCCCTAGATTAGTGTTAAAGTGTAAAGGTACACCTTACAACACCCTTAATAAGGAATGATTAAGTTCATTTAGTTTAAAAGGGCTCTAAACTTAATGTTAATAATGGAAAACATATTACAACACTAAGTTAAGGTAACATTGGGCTCATTTTATTACTAATCATTCCCAAATTAAGTGTGAAAATGTACAATTTTTTTGACACTTCAATTAATATTTTAAACTTTTCCTAGTAAAAATTAACAATTATTTATCTATTTACTAAAACACTTTAACGATATTGTAATCAAGGGTAAAATTCAAGTTAAGGTAAAACAACATCAAAACTAAACCTATAAATCCTTAAAACAACAATAGAGCACAATCCAACATCAGAAACATAAACACAAAGTAAATACCACCTATTCCATGGTTGCTTGACCTCCATTACCCTTCTTAATTTTCCTTGAATGTAATTGATGCCCTCATATTTGAGTATGTAGTAATAGCCTCATCTTTGTGATAGTAAAATATTGAAGATAGTTGTCTCACTAACATGTACTTGCACAAGAACTAGATGTCTTGAAATCATAATGATAGGTTCCTTTTATAGAAAAAATAAAAAAAAAAAATTGAATGAAGGGTTGAGATTTAATGTCAATAATATGTGTCAATCAATGGCCAAGAATTAAAGTTGTAGTATGAAATAGGGTTAGGGAAAAATTAGGAAAATTTCAAGAAATGAATGGCTAAGATTGAGTTATAAAAATAATCAATCAAGGGTTGAATTTGAATGAGATGTCAAGAGATAAGATTAGCACAAATAATGAGGTTGAAATAGAAAAAGAGGTTGTATGAGATATTCAAATAATTTTAAAATTATTTTTTTTGAGAGGGAAATGAATAATTAAATAATAGAAGTATTATTTAATTATAGAGAACATGTGACAGGTTGACTTTTTCATTAAATAATAATTTATTTCAAAGTGGGAAGAAAATGAAAAATTAGTAAGAAATTAAATAACTAAAATTCATTTAATTTAATAACAAAAAGGCTAATGAATAATTAAATAATCCTAAGTAATTCCGTTGCGGCTCTGCTGGTCACGAGTTCTAGTCTCCCCCGTCCCGTGGTACCGGAGGGCGTGTCGCGCCAGCGCCGCCGGTCACGTTAAAAAGTTTACCAGGCGCACTGCAGTTTATAGGGGGTCGTGCTACCCGATTCCTGCAGTCTAAAAAAAAATTAAAAAATAATAATTAAATAATCAAAACAACTATTTAATTATAGTACAAAGTGGTAAATAATTAAATAAATAAAATTTATTTAATTAGTCAAAATGGGAAACAAAAGATAGCATTGAATTAATTAATTAAATTAAATTATTCAATTAATAGAAGACTTATGATATTAGAAAAATAATTAAATAATTAAAGATTATTTAATTATTAGGAGCGAAGAGGGAATTGAATTTGGACATAAAGTTCATAAGCCTAGGATAATTTTTAGTGTCTACATCTTGCTTCTCTTTGATACAATGCAATTTATCACATTGTGTTAAAGAAAATTAGTCAAAACATGCCTCGGTGTAAGTAGGGTGGACCTATCCCTCCCTAGAAAATTTTTACAAATTTTTGAAAAATTTCAAAAATATTGGAAATTGTTTTGATAAGTCAATTTGATAGCCAGGAATGCTATGGTGCTGAAAAAAAAGAATTTTGGAACCTTTGGGGTGGTGAAAATTAGGTTTGAATTTAGCCAAAAATGCATCCAACATAGACCCTAGAGCAAACCCTAGCCTTGATTGCCTATAAATAGGAATTTGATTGGTAAAATTGCTCATTTGTGCATTTTGAAGTTGGAGATTGGAGAGCTCTAGAGAGAAATTAGTTGTCAAGATGTGGCCAGTTCCACACATAGAGCATCCTAGATATTGCATTGAGACCTTCAAATGGCTAAAGGGAATAGGGAATCTAGTAAATACTATATACTCTCTTCGTTGTTTTTCATTTTTTGTGTGTTTTTAGGGCTAGGAATTTTAGTAGGTAATTGCACTAAATGGTGTTCACTACAATTGGAATCACAAGCAATGCATGTTACTGTGCCTCACCACAATTGGATCACATCATGATGTAACTACTAGGGTAGAATAAGGGGTTGAATGCAGTGCAATGCAACTATAGAGTGTGCTATGTTTTCTTCCCGCACCACACTCACGAATAGGAATGATGTATTTGAAAAATTTAAACACATATGCTTGGGGAAATAACACATGTGAAGGGGAGTGACACAAATAATTGGGGTTGACTATAATCAACCCTGGTGATTTGTTTTCGTAGGCATGCAACACAATAAAAATTGTGTGACGTAGATGCAAAAATAGTGACACAACTGATTTCTATGAAACATTTGCTAAGAAAATGATGTAACTGATTGGTTAAAAATTTCCCCTAGTTTAAGATGAACTATCTTGTGCAATTTAGGTCCAATAAGTCTAATTAGGGTGTTGTATTGATGCAATGACTATTACTTGTGACCACATGTTGTTCTTGCCCCTATTTACACTCAGGAGTTGTGCCATTGAATTTTTAGTTTTGGGGTCAATTATTTGACGCTAAAAAAACATGGAATAATGAAGCTTGGGTTATATCACACAACCCATATGCCCATCGTCAAGGCAAATTAAGGTTTCTTAATAGCACTTGCAGAGAGGTGGTACTCTAAGACATGCTCATTGAATTTCCTGACTAGGGAGTCAGCTATGACCTTGGAGGACATGTACGAGATACTCAAACTATCAATATGAGGATATTGGGTTAGATATGATCCCATGCAAGAATTGCAAGCCATTTCTAACCATTGTGATTATGAGGTTGTGGCATATCTTAGTATGCATAGCTATGAGATTAGGTGGGAGACACTAGTGAAGTGGTTTGAGAGATCTGATTGCATTCTATGCACTTTGATAGTGGGATTTATCATTCCAGATCGTAGAGGGCATGTATTTCTTATTGGATGGTGAGAGATGCTAGTAGGGATGATGCAAGATGGGACAACCTACACTTAGGGCCTTTTCTTTTAGTGATTCTCTCTACTTTTAGTTGCATGACATTGCATACTAGGATGGTTAGAGTATGAGTTGCGGGGTGACACTCCAAATGGTGTAGGCATGGGAGCACATTGCAGTATTCCATTCTACAATGGGTGGACAGTTAAGGGATTGTATGTAATAGGTTTATCTATATGGTGGCATTATTATGTAGACCCATGTGGAGGATACATGATATTAGAGGAATGGGATTGATATTTTGGCTAGCTTCATATGGAGACCATACAAGGATTTTCAGCAATGGACAGATGATGATCAACACATTCCATGTTGGCAATAGGCTATATAATTGATTGGTCATATTGTGTAGTCACAACATATTATAGAGAAGTATATACTAGAGTGCATTAAGAGATAGCTTGGGGAGGTGCAAGATGTGCCTCGGGGGCTAGCAGATTTTTTGTGATCCTTGCATGAGGTGCATCCACGGGGTTAGATGATTCTATGACTATGAAATATTAGGATATAGATTCATTATAGCCAATGTAGTGGGAATGGTGGAATGGTTCAATGGATGCAAGGATCACAATAGATTATGATTTATGGTGGGCCACCCATAAACTAGAGTTGTACACAGACCTAGATTAGTCAATGCCAGTAAAGCATCATGGTAGGGTCCCACAAGTCTGGAGGGGAGACCAAGGATAGAGAGGAGGATAGGGAGATGGAGTGAGGGTAGATGGAGGTAAAGGCACTAATGGTGGAGATAGGAAATAAGTGAGAGGAGGAGGAGAATGGGGAGATAGAAATGGAGACCACTATCATAGATCCAAGATGAGGGTGAGGAAGGGAGGATTGAGGGGGAGAGAGCCAAGTGGGAGAGAGTGGAAGAGGAGGAGCATACTCTCAAGGTGGCATAGCCTCATGTGGTGATGGAGGAGATCGAGGTGGAGGAGGAACACCAGTAGGATGAGAGATGAGAGGAGGCAATTGGTGAGGCTGAGTAGATCCTTCAAGATAGGATTCTCATGGGTGTAGATGTAGAGGAGGGATTGGAGGAGGTGGTGCTCGGAGGAGGAGACATACTAGTTGACCTGTGGATAACTGATTTACAAGCATGGTTAGAGCAAGCTACATCCAGAATCTAGGAACTAGAGGAAAAGGTAGGGGCACTGTGAATACAGAGATATGGGTTAGGGATAGAGAGGCATATGATAATGATTAAGAGCTAGTAGGAAGATCAACAATTCATAGATTTCATTTGCACCCTTAGTGGGTCAAGTGAAAATATGGCCAAAGTGCTCCTTAGATTAGGCAGGTGGGAGTAGTACTATAAATATTTGTATGCAGTCAAGGTCCCACCTAAGAGGAGAGTACCAAGTGCTTCAAAGGCTTTGAGTAGATGCAAGTCTCACAGAAGATGGACCCATAGTAGGTCACATAGTAGTGGATGTGTTTCAATTTCAATATAATTAGGGCCATATGACAGGCCACCCATAGAGCACAGGTCCTCAAGGTCACCATGATGATATCCATCACCATGGAAGTCACATTCTAGGGAGCATGGTAGCTCGAGTTAGACCATATTTGTATATTATATATGGACACATATTTTTTACCATCAAGCCTATGAGCTCTATTTTTGGGCACCTCTTGACATTATACTGTCACACTTTTTGAGCAATAAATATGATATATGATTTTGGCAGTGATTTATATGATATGTAGTCCTATGTTATGATGTTATGTGATGGTTGATCATTTTTATGATGTTTATGCTTTTTTATGATTATATAATGATGTTATTATGTTAATGCAATATGATGGATGACTCATTTATGCTTATATATGATGTTTAGATGATAGATGGATTCCTTTAATGTCATGATACTATGCATACAAATGTGATGCTTATGAATGCTATGTGAATGCAAATATGATTTCAGTTATATGTCTTATAATGTATGATAAATGAATTATGGGTGCCAAATGATATGATGTAATGGCACGCTTTATATGATATGATGCAATGAAATTATAATGGCATATGGATGCAATCTATGTTTTGTATTTTCTCATGTAGTACATGAATGAACGAATATGATGATGCCTTCTATGATAATGATATCTATAATTCTTCCTAACATGATTACATATGCAAGATATTTTTGTTTGTCATAAGAAGTTGTCAAGATGCAAATAGAAGAAATGTTAGAGTGAAACAAATGGATGTTAGCATGACATTAGTGGAGACAAGTTAAAGATGTATATTTTTATATGCAAGGCTTTGCATTAATCATCATTTGGCAGTAAAATGTGAAAAATGTATAATCAACACCATGATATGAGATAAAATATGGTGTGCAAGGTCATCCACTTGCAAAATAGACAGTAATAGAAAAGGAATATCCTAACTCATACTAAAGGAAAAGTTTCCCCAATTTTTTTTCCAAGACAATACGAAAACATCAATCAAAGAAATGATGAGTCATGACACATCATCACTCCTCTAAATCCTTCATGGGGAATCCTCAAGGTGGCTAGTAACATAACTCAAAAGAAAAATAAGAAAGATAAGATATTTTTTTCCAACAAATTCAATAGCCATTCGGAGTGTTTTCCAATAATTATTTGCGAATGTTTAATTGAATAGGTGACTAACGAGTTCATTGTTTGAAAAGGCCTAGTTTTAGGAGAGGAAACATGTCATATAAGATTTCAAGTCCAATTTCGATCATGTGACCACCTATATAAGGAAAATGAAAAAATAATGATAATGTCTAATTCGCAAGGACACATCCTATATAAGACAACTAATTGACTAGTTGACTATTTGAGGCTGGTTTGGTGTTGTTGACTATTTTGTCAATGATTTCAAGTTGACTTGATGATTTTTTGGCTTGTTTTTCTTGTTGATTTATGACTTGTTGGATGTTTTGATTACTATTTGTGTCTAGTGACAATGTCTAACTTATTATGACCAACTCAAAAAATGCTAAAGGATCAACCTAGGTGGCCTTGAGGGCTCATCAATAGATGGCCATCCTACATAACAATGTGCAAAGACCTCATTGTTCGACATGACTTGACTTTTTTTTATTAGCAAAGGACTAAATCATGATTTGGCATTTATTTGAAAAACCTAAAATGACTGACCTAGTGCCTTGGGGGCTCATTGATGGATGGTCATGCCTATGTTATACATGCAAATGCTTTGTAGTTCAACTAGAAATGGATTGGCATGTATGACTTTGACTTTTTTTTTGGGATTTTTACAGGTTAGTTGGACGTTTTTGTGTTTTAGACATGTTTGATTTTTTTTTGGATTTTTTATGTTTAATGATTTTTTTTCTTTTCTTGCATTTTTTTTTTAATATTTTTACCTCCAACAATAATTATAGGATTGAATGACAACATAGGTTATGTATTTTCCCCTAGTCGAGTATAAGACCAATTTATTAGGGGTGCAATGAGATAGGTTTTATGGTAGATAGATATGAAAGGAAAAAAGATGCATAATACCAATCATACTAGGTTATGGAAAGGACAACCAAGAATTATTATGGATGACATGGGAAGATGGATTGATGACAAGAAAAGTTAGATTGGAATGATGGTAGACAATAGAGTGAATATCAACTACACATGTCACATGTTTATCAAGTTTACACAATAGTACTTATCCAAAGTTTCATCGAAGTGGTTTTCACTATTGGACAGATTATTTATCTTAACTATTTCTTGATTTTTTGATTTATTTTGGTGTCACCAAGATGCCTATTTTCCATGTTTTCATCAAGGTAATGATTTTTTTTTCTAGTTATGACACGACTCTCTAAAGCTAACTGTAGAATCTATGCAAGTGCAAAATGATGATAGGTTCTGACAAGGGTTCCCCTTTACAAATTGAAAGATGATATGGTCCTAATCTAAAGATTGTTGTGACAATATAGGGACCTAACCAATTTAGCTCAAATTTTCTTGGCTTTTCTTTCTCTTCTTGATTCTTAAGATTATCCATTAATACTAGGTCACCAACATCAAATTTTTGGTTCAAAACTTTCTTATTATAGCTTCAATGGAGACGATTTTGATATGCTTGTAGATGGACCAATGCATTTTGTCTTTGTTCATCTAGAAATTCTAACCCATGTAGCCTTGATACATGGTACTCTTCATCATTAATCTACCCTTTCATGGATACCCTTAGGGATGGTAATTCGACCTCAATAGGTAATATGGCTTCAAAACCAAAGATGAGTGAATATGGAGCGGCACCTATGGGAGTGAAAATACTAGTGTGGTAGGCCCATAAGTCAGGGTTAACTTGAAGGTTCTAGTCACAACCAACGTCATTGGTATTATTTTTTATGGATTCTCAGAATGGTTTTGTTAGACAACTCAACTTGTCTGTTACCTTGTGGGTAGTATGGAGTGGAGAAATGATGTTGAATATGGAACTTTTTGCAAAGTTGGTGAACTTCTTAGTTCTTGAATGGACAACCGTTGATAGTAATAATGGACTAGGGGACACCATACCAGAAAATGAAATAATAAGGATGAATTTTGATATTTTTTTGCCAGTAATGCATTTCATGGGAATGACTTCAATCCATTTAGTAAATCATTTGGTCATAGTGATGATGAATTTATGGCCATTGGATGATGTGGGATGGATCTTACCTATGAGGTTGAGACCCCATTTGGAAAAGGGCCATGATGATGTTATCAAACACAATTCCTATGCTAGTGCATGTATCAAGTCTCCATGAATCTAACATTTTTGACATCTTTTGATGAAATGATATGAATCTCATTCCATTATAGGCCAATAGTATCCTACTTTCATAATCTTCTTGGCTAAGGTTGGACCACTAGAATGGGCTCCACATATACCTTCGTGTACTTTGTGCAAGTTTTTTTGTGCCTTATTGGTATCAAGAAATAACAAGAGGGTATTTTCAAGGACTCATATGTAAAAGGTGTCACTAATGATGGTGTATTTGGAGGCTTTACATATGAATGTCTTGGATCAGATTTTGGATAAGTCAGGGGAAATTATGTGATCATGGAGGTATTCATAAATGTCTTGGTACCATGGGGAGTTAGGACCAAAAATTTCATAGACCATCTCAGACTCAAAATTTCAAAGGCAAGGATCAACAAATATTCTCCAAAATTGTATTCTGGCACATTGCTTGGGATATCCAAGAGAGAGCCAATTGTGGCCATGATGTTTGCTTCTTTGTTCTAAATGCAAGGGACCTAATGGAAGAAAATGTTGTCAAAGTAGTGTCTAAAACTATCCACCATGATTTCAATGGAGTAATTTTCATCCTTAGTGTCATAATCATCATTGGCCTGTCAGATTACTAGTTGGGAGTCACTGTATACTTGCAAGTTCTTGATTTTTGACTTGATTTCCATGTGAAGTCCTATGAGAGAGCCTCATACTTTGCTATGTTTTTGGTACATGGTAAGGAAATTTTGAATGATTTGGGTATGGTATGACTTTGAGGGGTGATAAATAGTATGCTTGCTACTAAGCCATGATTTGTGTGAAACCCATCGAAGTACAATTTATATGTCAAATTGGCATGTCCAAAGTGAATCTAGAATCATCTAGAAAATCAGAGAATAATAGATGATCAAATTTGGTTGGTGCAACTCCAATTTGATTGGAAATGACTTTCCTTTTTATGGCTTTCCTCTCAACATATTGAATATTATATTCACTAAGTATCATAACCCTTTTAGCTAGTCATCTTGTCAAGGCTGCTTTGCTGAGAAGGTATTTCAATGTGTCTATCTTGGTAAGAAGATTTGTCTGATGATTCAACATGTAGTGCCTAAGTTGTTGAGTAGGAAAGACTACCACAAGACAAGCACTTTCTATAGGAGTATAATTGAGTTCATAACTAACCAAAGTGCAATTGATATAGTATATTGTTCATTTATGGCGTTCATCATCATTTTGGGAAAGTAATACCCCAAATGTTGATGTGGTTGCTGAAATGTAAAGGATGAGAGGTCTCCCATCAACAAGTGGCATTAGAGCCGGTGGTGCTGGCAAGTAATCCTTAATCTGTTGGAGGGCTTCCTGACACTTATTTGTCCACATGAATGGTACACCTTTTCAGAGAAAGTGTTGAAATGGATGTATTTTGTTGGCCAATTTTGCAATGAGTCTTCTAATATACTCGAGTTTTCCTTGCAATGTGCATAGTTCACTTATGTTGGTAGGAGGAGGCATGACTATTATAGCTTTGACTTTGACTGGTTTGAATTTGATGTCGCGTCTAGAAATAATATAGCCTAGGAGGCTTCCTAATGTTACTCCAAATACACACTTCTTAGGATCCAGTCTCACTTTATACTCTTCAAGTATTTTAAAAATATTTTGTAAGACTCACAAATGTCACCTTGTTTCAATGATTTTTCTAGCAAGTAATCCACATAGTATTTGATTAAATTATTTATGAGGTGATGAAAAATTATTGTCATAGCACATTGGTATGTGGCCCCAAATTTTTGAGACCAAAAGGAATGGAATTTCAACAATAAGCTCCTTATGGGCTTGTGAAGGCCATCTTATGTTGATCTTTAGGAGCTATTCGTATTTGGTTGTACCCTGAGAAGCCATCCATGAGGGACAACACCTCGTAGCTAGCTGTCAAGTCCATGATTATGTCAATGTTCAGTAGGGGAAAATAATCTTTCAGACATGCCTTATTAAAGTCTCAAAAGTCTATACAAATATGGATCCCACCCATTAGTTTTTTGACTGGCACAAGGTTAAAGATCCGCTTTGCATAGTTGATAGATCTGATAAATCCAACATCTAGTAACTTTTCCAACTTAGCCTTGACCAATAAAGCAATTTGTGGGTGCATATTCTTGAGCTTATTTTTGACATTTTTGGCATCAAGAAATAATAGAAAATGGTATAATACCAACTCAAGATCTATTCCAAGCATGTCCACAGAGGACTAAGAAAAATTAATCTACCACTCTACAAAGAAATAAAAAAACACAGATTGCTCTTATTTAATCAACAATGCCACAAAGTGGATAACTCTAGGATTTTCATCTATGCCAATGTTGACTTCCATAGGTTGTTCAATCAACATTGGTGACTTCTCTTGGTTAATGGAAATAATGTCCAACCCTCCATACTAGGGTGCCTTAGGGAGGTTTTCACCATCGGATATGTCCTTTCTTTCTATTTTTTCTTGGTCAAAAGGTGCCTTATGGTTTTCAACTAGAGACTCATCAATCTTTGTTTTATCATTTCTATTTTTGTGACTAGAGGGGTGGAAAGACTCCCAAAAGTAGTCCATGTGATCTAAGTCAATGGTAAATCCAAGATTATGGTTGCCACTAGGAATTCTTTCTCATAAGCCCATGAACTCAGTGTTGGCTTTGTTGTTCTCAAATATGTTTAATATAGGTTGTCCTTGTTGGTCCCAATCGATAAGTTGGGGCTAGACTAAAGGCATTCCATCATTGGTAGCATCAATTTTTAGGGTGGACAAGGTAAAGACAAAGGTATTGTCAGGGTCTTAGGTCATAGTGCTAGATAAGTCAATTTTGACAAGCATTTTGGCTATATCATATTCACTAGAGATAAGGGATTCCCATTCATATTCATTAGAGTATGTCTCAATATAGTCATCATCATATGTTAGATGGTTTAGGGGTGTTGGGTGTTGCAGATGTCTTGATATTCTTAGAAGCACTTACCTCCTCATTTGAAAGTATCTTAGTACTAGGAGCACCAATCTTGATTGTGTTAAACCCTAGCCCTTGGCCTTTTGGTCACTTAGATACTAAAAAAGGTTTAGTCATCCCACTTCTATTCAATCCAAGTCCACTATGTCCATCATAGACTTTGTTCTTCATAATCTTGAAATCTTTTCCATATTGTGTAGTAGGTATTTGTGCATGAGGAAGGACTTCTTATTCTTCTCTATATAGCCAGGATGTCATGTTGTCTTTGTTAATTTCTTCTTTTCTTAACTCTTCCCATTTTATGAAAGTTGTTGTGGGAGGTATGTGGATAGTGATCATAGATTGTAGCTTGTCTATAATCGATTTTCCAAATGACTCAAGATTTATCAATTGCTCACATAATAAGATGTCCTCATGTGATATTCACCACACCCCTTGTATTGGACCTCAATTTTTGTATCAGAGGGTGGAGTTTTGGAGATGGATGCTTTGGATAAGGTGGAAGGGTGAATGTAACGATATGAGGAGGATGACAAGGCTTCCTAGTTGACAAGAACTTGTTGTTTGGTGGTTCCTCTTAGGTTACTGCAATATTGAAATGGATCAAGATGAACTATTGTTATTTCAATGCCACTGTATGGGAATTTGTGCTATTGGTGGTTATTGGATGGTACTTGTAACTCTAATGGCATGGATCCATGGTCAACCAAGGATTAGGTTGTATAGAAGATCAAGATACACAACTTGTAATGTGTGTCCATGATAGTAGGTCCAACTCGGATTGGTAGTGTTATAACACCCTTGGAAGAGCATTCTTAATCATCATAGGCTTTGATAACAATACTCTTTGTTGTATCTACACATGCTTCAAAGAAGCCTAATTCCTTAAACAATTTGAGGGTGAAAATGTTTAACCCTACTCCACCATCTAATAAGACTCATCTAACTTTATGTTTATGGATGAAGACTTCAAGATGTAGGGGATCATTATGCTTAGTCTTTAGGGTCAAATAATCTTGGTCAAAGAAAGTGACATGATGAGAATTAGCCAAGCAGCCCACCATCTCTTGGAAGTGATTGACATCAAGGTCAGTGGGTATGGTAGTATCGCATAAGGATTTATCAATAATTTCCCTATATTCGAGTGATATACACAATAGTTCAAGGATAGAGATTTGTGTTGGTGTCTTCCCCAAATGGTCTAGAAGGTTGTATTAACAATTTTTTTGTCGATATTGTTTGACAAGTATTGACAACACATTCTTGTGGTTTCTTGATGGTAATTGTATTGATATAATCATCTGAGGCTCAAATGTGATTGATAGTAGTGTATCCATCTTTGGCACTGGTATAGTTGGCAGAATTATTGGTCTTAGAGCTTGAATTGGAGGAATTTCCTTTTCCATGGTCATGTAATGGATCCGTAAAGACTTTATGGTCACTATTAGAGGTTTGTTGTTGTCCATCGACTTCTATGATGTTGTTTTCAATGAGATCCTGAATGATATTTTTCAATTTTTTGCATTATGAAGTTGGTTTTTCTTTAATTTGATGATAGTCACAAAAGTCATTATCATCCTGTAATATCATAGAATTGCACCTAGGGGAAAATCCATATTTTGGCATTTTTTCCTAGAATTTATGATGCCTTGAGATATTAATGACAAAATCCCATGGGAAGGAATTTCACGATTATATCTCCATGTGGACAAGTGGTTGAGCAACAAAAACCTAGCGACACATTTTTTGAGAATATAGGCTTTGGACGAAGGTGATGCACACATACATCTGTGTGACACGCTAATGTCTTGTCATTTTCTCGAGTTCAAAATGTGGAATCTAGAAGGTTAACCCTTGAGACACATGTCTTGGTAGTTACACTCCAAAAGTAATGGCTCTTTGTTTCCCTTGCAAGCATTAAAACCTCTTTTTACCTCTCTTTTTGGAGGTTGGAAGAAATCACACTAGCTCTCTCTCCACTTGCTCCAACTTTGAGATGTCTTCATCTTTGATAGCAGTGCACTCACAAGAGAAGCCATGTCAGAATGAGGTCTTCCCAAAAATAGTAGTATCTCTCAAGTAAGCACTTAGTGGTGTGTCTGTGTGCTCTAAAGAGGGCCTAGGCCCATGGGTAACGCTCTCTCTCCCTTTCACTTTCCTTTCATACTTGTTCATTTACTATATTGAGGTGCGGGTTCTACTCCTAAGTGGGTATTGCTTTCACCACACACTTATCATGGTGTGGTTTCTACTCTTGAGTGGGTATTGAAATCACCCCATGCTTTGTTTTACTTCTTTAGCATTCCTTTCCAACTTGGTTTTCCATGGAGGTGGCAACACCAAAGAGGGGTCTGATTGAGGTGGGCCCCTATATAGCCACCCAACAACTTTCTTCTTGGTATTTTGTGTGTAGGTCATGAAAAGAAGCTTGGAGTGAAGATTTGAATGCCCAGAGAAAGGTAAGCTTTCCCAAAGCATCTTTGTGTTCATCTCAGTTTTTAGTTTCTTGACTAGTTAGATAGTATTGTATGGATTACCCTTAATTTTACAAGTAGAATTTGATTTTTCCCATTGAGTTCCTGAGCCCTTTTTTGTCCAGGATGCTAGTGCATCTTTCAAATGACACCATGCCAAACTAGCATCCTAGAATTGTGTTGATGTCTTCTAGGTGAGAGTTCCCTCTTATGAGACAAGAATCTTTTGGTTTTTCTCTCTCAGGATCTCTGATATTTTTTCTCGAAGTGTAAGTGAATCTTAGTTCTTTCCTATTTTGTTAATCTATTATTATGAGGTGTATAAGAGTAGTTCATTCCCTGGTGATCTCTTGAGAAATGAGATACCCATGTGTAGCAAATTCCTCTTATATCACACATCCCACCATGAAGGTTTGAACTACCCTGGGTCATGTGGTTTTGCATTAGGAAGTTATATGATGTTTTGTTGCAAGAGTTGTTTGAGGACTAATTTGATTGTGTGTCATCAAAAATTTATTTTGAGAGAAAATCAGTAATTTTTTTATATTTCTTGAAAGTTTCTAGAATTCTAATAGGACTCTATTCTTTATGTTTCTAATTTTGATGAAAACCAGTAGAAAAAAATTAGATCTTTGAAAATTATGTTTTAGAAAGAATTGATTACATCTCACAAATGGTTGCATATTTTCTTACAATTTTTTTTTCATGTTTGGGATGATATTAGTAGCTTTTAGTAAAAAAGTCATATTTTTTGGATATTTTTTGAATTATTTATAATTTTTTTATGATTTTTAATGAAAAAATAATTTTGAGAGAAAATTAGAAATTTTTTTGGATTTTTTTATATTTCTAGAAAGATCTTGGAATTCTAATGGTGGTTAGTTCTTTATGCTTTTAATTTTGATAAGAAATAATTTAGGAAAATTTAGATCTTTTAAAATTAGGGTTTTTCAATAGATCTACTCTCTATGGCACAAATCAAATAATTTTTCAAAAAGAAAAAAATTAGAAAGCTCTAGAAATTTTAGTGGTGTTTTGTTCCTTTTATATTTACTTTTTAGCTTAAAATAATTATAAAAAATAAAATCTTTTTTAATTAGGGTTTGGTAAGGTTTTAAGCTAACCCTCTAATGTTAGTGATCGATTATCTTATTAGGGTTTTGGATTTTTTATTGGTTTTGTTAATGTGTAGAAAACTAAACTTGTCAAAAGGAAAATTGGATCAAGTGGAAAAAAAATTGGAGCTAAAGAAAATCTGGGTGCACACTTTTTAACTCATATCTTCATCTTAATCTTGTTCACAACATCACACTTTTAATTTGGGCTTAAAAAGAACAAGTGTCTTCTCAAACACTAATACTTTCAATTTAGGCTTAAAACAAGCAAATGTTTGTATTTCTTGGTGATCTTGTTTGTGCTTGGAGGTGTGTATGCTCTTCCCTCGCATTTCCATATGATTTTGGGAATCAAAATCACTCTTCAACACTCTCATTTTTACATCAGACATTTCAATTTCTAAAGTTAACAAACATTTCTTGTGTGATCAAATACATGCATGCAGTCTCTCACATTGTCATATAACCTTGGAGATCAAAAGTATTATTTGCATCTCTTTTGTGTAACCTTCTTAGGGGGCCTTCCTAGAGAAGTGATCACTCTAGGGGTGACTTCAACTCTATCATTCTAATGGAGTATAAATAGTACGGTATGAATCTAAAGACATGCCTCTTGGAAGTAAAATCTTGTTAATCTTGGTTAAGCCCCAAAGAACTGTATACCTTTGGGAAGTGAGGTGGAGTGTGGGCTACCCTCTCCTTTGGGTTTTTTGGCATTATTCTCCTTTCAAATTCATGAAATTGGGCCTCACATACCTTCAAGGTCTATAGAGGACATCCCTAGACCCTTGTGCATCCTAGTTTAAGACCATTGTCCAATCTACCCACTTGAATAATTTCTAGGATTTTTCTTATGGTTGGAAGTGTCTTATTATCATAATCATTTGCATTAATATTGCATCAAATCTTGTCTTTCATGCGTGAATTTTTATTCAAGATCTAAATATTAATCAAGAAAGAAAAACCATAAACCAAAAAAATAGAAAATCAAAAAATCAAAAAAAATAAAAATCCAAAAACATTAGAAACATTTCAAAACCAAACAAGTAGTCAGGCTATCCACATCATCTCCAATTAAAAATTCTCATCCTCATTCTCCATCTTAATCATCCTATCATATCCATCCAAGTCAATCCAATCATCCCATCCTAGTTTGCATAATCATTCATCATCATCCTAGTCCCCATTCACCATCCTAATCATGATATCATAGTCATCCAATTCAAATCAATTATCCCATCCTAGTCATCATAACCATCCATCATCTCATCATAATCACCTCACCCTAACCAATCCTTTCCATCCTAATCATTCCTTCTCATCCTAATCATCTCATTCAATCATAAGCATCCCTTCTCACCTTCATTCCTCTTAACAATTTTAATCACTTCCATAATTATTCTAACCTTTCACAATCATACTAAGTATCCCTTCTAATCCTATTCATCCTTCATCTTATCTTAATCATTTATTTCCATCTGAATCATTACATATCTAATCATCATGTTTATCTCTTTTCAATCATTCCATCCTAATCATCATCTTCCATCATTATCGTCATTCCTCATCCTAATTATCCTCCTATGAATTCTAATAATCCATTTTCATCCTATTCACCCCTCTTTATCTTAATAATTTCATCCTAATCTCCATAATCTTTCTAATCATCCATATTATCATAATCATACCCAATCATATAATTCAAATCAGCCCGAGTACCTCAATCATCCACATCCATTCTAAATCCATCATTTAAGAGCCTAAGCTTCATTAATTTGTATAATTTATAGTTCCTAACCATTATCATAACCACCTTCCATAATCCACATCAAAATATTTGTTTCCTAATCCATTTTCATCTTAAACACCATCCAAGCCACCATTGAAACTTATACCCAATTCATGTAACCTTCCATGTCATCCTTTTCCTCCATTGACAAGGGAAACCAAAATATCCACCATGTTCGACCAACACCCATCCATAACTATATCTTATTCACTTTACATCCTAGTCAACCCATCATCAAGCCAAAATTCACCATCAAATGAGCACCAAAAATCACCATCAAAGGACAACCAAAAGTTATCCCCAAAGGAGCACCAACACTTACCCTCAAAGGAATAAAAAAACCCATACAAAATCATATTTCACAAGATGATAGTACTAGCCTTCTAGTTCCACCCACTTCCACATCATCCATCCCATGTTTATCCACCTCATCCATTTCATATTTTTCCACCTTTATGGCACCTACACAAAGTCAACTGTGTTATTTACTTGACCTCATTGATCCAAAGCATGACATCATAGATCCCCATTTATGTCAAGATCAAATTAATTCTTGTGATCCCATTCCATCTCATGATCATATCCTAAAGTCCATCCAATAAATCCTTCTAAATAACCATGACATCCAAGATAAACCTATATTTTATCAATATCCTATCTATGACCAAGATCCTACCATTGATAAAGAAATCTAAAATAATCCCCTTTCATATCAAGATAAAGCCATCCCTTCCATACCACCTCATGATTCAAGTATCTCAACTCCATTCCATAATCCTAGTCCATGAACTCTATTTTATGATGCTATACCATCTCATAATATTACCATATCCAACCCATTTGATGATCCTAGTATATCCACCTCATATCATGATCCTATTGTACCACCTCCATGGTATGACCCTAGTCCATCACAAGAAAAAATATTTCCATCCATTACCACATCTAATGATACCCCTCCTAATCAAGATCAAGATGTCCCATCCACTCGACCACATGATCCCCTTCCATCTCATGATCCCTCTCTAAACCAAGATCAAATTCTAATTTATATTCCATGTAATGATCCCCTTCCTCTAAGTGAAGATTAAAGCAGCCCTTCATCTCCATCTCATGATCCCCTTCCATCTCACAACCAAGAGAAAACTATACCATCCATCCCATCCCATTGTCCTACCTTAAGTCAAGATCAAAGAACCCCTTCATCTTCATGTCATGATCCCAATCCTCCAAAAAATCCTATCACCCCTACCCAAGCTACTCACAAACCCCACACTTATCAATTGGATTCCCCCACTTTCATCCAAGCTGGTTTACTCCAAGATCCTATCGTTCCTTCCATAGCATACCCTCCTAAAAAATGACTCGGATCTTTTTTCAAAACAACAAGTATCCCATTGGAAAAAATATTTTTCAAAAAATGGATTATCAATGCAGAGGGTTAGGCCTACATGAGGAAGGAATATTAGAACCCATCCATATCCAAGAAAATCCTAAATGTCATAGAATTGGCTACAAATCTCTAGATGTTGTCACTCCTTCCCCCCATCCTAAATCCAAAATCCCTCCACTTAAATCCAAATGTCTAGATTCTCCATCCTCTAAATCTAGTTTGGGTCCTTATATTCCAAAGTCCAAGCCTTCATCCCTTCCATCCATTTTGGGTCCCTATGTCCCAAAAAAAATTCCTTCATCCCCTTCACTCATCTTGGGTCCTTACATTCCACCACCTAGCCTTCATATTCCAAGATCCCATTATCCTCTTTATCCATCACCTCATATCCCTAATGAAGATCAACAAAAGTGCACATACTTGAACCTTTTCCAACATAATTACACCAACCCATCTATAATACATCCACATAATTCATATCCATCCACCAATACCATTTCTCTTAGATGCAATTTGGATGCCAAATCTCAAATGGATAAAGCCAAAAATCCACCAAATTTAAATGATTAACATGGCTCATAAAAGAGACCTACAAAAAAAAGAAAAATGTGAACCATAATAAAAAACCTAAATCTGAAAGGCCACAAAGGCCCATGAAGAAAAAATAAAAATCAAAAGCTATGTGGATTCCAAAAAATAGTCATAGAATCAATGCATCCCAAAGAAAAATTAGAATTGGGATCAAAACTTTCTTATCCAAAAACTCCATCCAATTCTACGTCCTCCACTCCATCTAATAATCCATTATCACCTCCATGCATTTTGAGTCCTTATATCCCAAAATATACACCCACTCCTCCATCTAAACCTCAAAATACAAAAGCCACTTTTTTTCCACAACTCCACCACCCTGCAAGGTGTGTTCCAATGTTGATCTTGCCAACATTTCCATTCACTCGTTGAAAATTCTTCCATCAACCCATCCATTATCCAACATCCATTTTCCATCTTTCCATCCCTCTTCTCCAATCCTTTTCATAAATCCTCCCTCACCATCTTCCAATCCATTGCATCCCCCTTACCATAATTCTACCATTGTCTATAAGCATTCCTCCAATTGTCAATGGTATAATGGAGTACATCTTCAAGAGATACCATCCATGGAACTAGACTCTTGACTCCTTCCTTCATCTCCCTATCATGCATCCAATATATTCCAAATCCCCTTATCCATATAATTATCCTTCTCCATCCATCATATTCCCAAAAAATAAAGGAAAAATAAATGAAAAATAAAAAAGTAAAGAGAAGTCACTCGTCTAATGGTGGAAACCACTTCTTGTGGCACCTTGGATAGGTACCATGATGAAAACATGGTAAACAAGCATCATATTTAATCCATTAACCTCTTACACTCTATACTTGGGGGTAAGTTTCGTCCATGTTATCCTACCTATCACACCCCCCTTTATCCCTCATTTCCTATCCATTATCTTATCTAAATCCATCCCCCCTTTTCATTCCTTTGATCTTGAAAATACTAAGGATATTCATATACATAATGCATTATATCCTTACATCCTTCTTATCATATCCATATTATTCATTCCATATCCATCATCCTATCCAAATCCATCTTACCTTCCCATAGTTGATCTTGATGAAGAGCCTAGGGGTCAAATATCAATGCATCCATATCATATCCACTTGATCTTGATCATCCTATCCATATCCTCCATCATGCATTGCTTATCATATCTCCATCATCCCATCCTATCCAAGTCACCCTCTCTTTTCACCCTTGATCTTGATAAGGATAGGGGAAAAATATACATGCAGGATTTGGACAATGCAAGCCTTACTTCCTCTACCATTCATGTCCTTTATGCACTATCCTTCCATATCATACATCACTCATCATCTTCCATCCATGATTGTACTACCACTAGTGTGGGGAATCTTAGCACTTTTCAATGAGTCCTTGGAGCTCCACCATCTTATCTCCCATCACCATCCATGTAGTGCCCCTCCATGATTCACCCTTTCATAATGTTTGATAAATGTTGAGTTGTGGGTTGCTTGAATAAAATTTGTTTAATAATTTTGTTTGATTAATTGATGAATTAAATAAAGTATTAAATAAATCATGTTGATAAATAGTAATATAAGTTGTCCTTGATTGATTAATTCATTATATTAAATTATTAAGTTATAAAGTATTTCGATAATTAAATATAAAGACATTATTATTAATGTTGGGATTTTAATAAATTAAAAGGTGCGAAAATATTATAATATAAAATAAAATATTAAAAACGGAAGGAAATAATGGATAAATAGTAAAGACAATTAAAAAGATAGGAAAATAATTCTTGGAGCACATGTGTGGCTTCAAACTGTTTGTAAAATAGAAACTTGTTTTGTGAGATTTTTATCTGATTTTTGTGTTTGAAATCTTACAACTTTTTTTTGGAGAATAATAATAATTATCTTGGAGAGGTTAGGGATGATCATTGTTTTTTTTTGTTTTCGAATAGAGAACTTTGCCTGCAAAAATAATCTGTTGAATAGTTGTTTTTCAATTGATTGTTGTCAAATTTGGATTGGAGGAAATTTTCTGAAGATTAGATTAAGGTTTTAAAGAAATGGATTGCTGCGGATGTAGAAGTCGATCTTAGCTTTGGATTCTTGTCTCAGCCAGCAGTTGAAATAGGTTGACTTCATTCCTTGTCCTTTCTTGTTTCTCTATTAGAGCAATTGAACTCTCTCTTCTTCTGTTGAAATACAAATTCTTGTTTGTTTGTTGTAGTTTGAAAATGTGATTTCCATTTATTTGTAAAAATAGGGGTTTGACTATAAATCTTGAAATCATTAAGCCTTCTTTCGTTTTCCATTCGCATTGCGTAGATGTTATTTAAGCCTTCTTAGTATATTCGTTGGTGCATTATCTGGAATTTGGCGTCTTCTCCACAATCAAGTAAACTTATTGTAGATACGCCTTAGTGTTGATGCCAATTTCATCTTAACAATTTAACTCTATTGTATGTGATTATGCTCGGGGTGATAGGTGTGGATAATCGTTTTCAAATTATGATGGGAGTTTATCTTGTTTCCGCATTGCTTGGTATTGGTTCTGCATATTTTCTTTCCCCAATGTTTTGGTGCCTGCGTAATACATCAGGAATTTGCTTAGTTTGTTTTACTTGAGTGTATTATGAATATGTTTGGTGGCGTCCTCCTTTTCTGCATTATGATATTGGTATATAAATTTTACTTAACCCTTTCTAAAGTTCGATATTTTGTATTACAATTTTCTTAACCGCGCCACATTTTTGGTACTATATTCTTTTCGAATTGTCTTTTCATCAGCTTTTGAATACAACATAGCACCTGCCATTTGCTTTTGCTTGAAACCATTTTAGTGCAAGCCTATTTTTCATATTGGTTCATTTAGCAGCGCCTGTATTCTTCCGTGAACAATGTCCCTGTTTTCTTTGAATGTCGATATTGTGATTTTAACCTGGTAATTCGTTTCTCTCTCAATGGTATTTTTCTTGATTGATGTTGCCAGGAATTTGATGTCGTTTCTTGCGCCTCCTCTCCTCTCTTTTCCTAGCGGACTTTGGCTTTACGCAACCATTTACATTTGCTTGAAAGTTCCTTAAGCCGATCCAACTATTCCAACGTGGTGATTCATGCCATATCTGCAAATTAAGTTAAATCGCCTATGTTTACTCTTTTGCATGCATACTCTCTAGCGCATAATATTTTTGCGCAGGTCTATCTTTCAGATTATTTCATTTAGAATCATCAACTAGCTTTCCCAGATTGATCTCTTTTTCAATGATGGAAATGGCTCAAATATCTCTCTCTGATCGATTTCTCTTGTAAACAGTTTTTAGTGCTAAGGCTATTCCTTCTCTCATGGTTTTAATATCACCTCAATTGCTTCGCTTGACAAGAGCTTGAGATCTAACACATCCTAATAAGTGTAGATTAGTCTTTGAGCTCCAATATTACAAGCTCTAAATCAAATTCATTATTTTCAACAAAACCATGACAACACTCTCTCTTACAAAGAATATGTATTATGAAACCTTGTTCCCTCATAATTGATTGTAAAATTGAAGCATTATTTAGACCTGAATTTAGTTTGTGGTAGAAATTAGGGGGGAGTGTTAAAATATTCTGGTAATTTCTACCAGTTGTAGGATAAGTTTTTTATTTTTATTTTTACTTTTATGTCGGCTAGGATTAGATAAATTCTAGATGTCTAGGGTTAGGTAAATTTTATGTCGGCCAAGGTAAAACAATAATAAAAATAATATGTCGGCCTATATTCTAGATTTTTCTAAATGTATCTAAAGTCCTCTATATAAAGAACTAATGTAAATCTTTTTATGCAAGCAATTCAATACAAATATTAAGAGCAGTAGCTCGTATTTTATTCGTGTGTGTGTTTATTCATGAATTGTTGAGTTCATATTTGTTTTGATCTATATCCATCCACCCCTACAAGTGGTATCAGAGCCGATGGTGGGAGCCTGGAGAGCCGGAAGAATCTGGTCAAGTATAGAGTAGATCGATCCAGGGGGACTGCGGAAGTGTTCAGCCGCTGTCAAGAGGTGGAGTCATCAACAGAAGTTGTCAAACGAAGGAAGATTGCTAGAATTGCTATTAAAGGAAGATGTAGATCAGACAAGGTCGTAGAAGAATCTTGAGGCTGCAGCTGAAAGGTCATTGCAGTCTGTAAGTGTACGATTTGGAGCTGCGAATGAGAGATTGTAGAAGTAGCATGAGGAGGAGTTGCCAAAGGAAGAAGAGCTAGGTCGAGGTTTCCACTGCTTGAAAGGAGAGTGAGGATGGTTGGACTAGCTGTAGATCTGAAGAAAGAAGCGTGGGAGGTGATGGTAATATCCAATCTTTATTGTTGTTTTTATCCACACATTTAAGATAATTATTGCAGAATGTAAGTGATTAGAAGACCCTAGCCAGTCTCAAAAGAAGTCTATTTTGTTAAGGAAGCCATGAAGGAGTTTTGATCACTGTTTATGCACAAGAAATGCACCACAGTATCTAAAGGAGCCAGGCGCATGTATAAAGTCCAAGAAGTTCGTAGTTATGAAAGTTGCTGCTGTTAAGTTTTGGTAGTATTTCGATTAGCAAGGAAGGTGTTTTGAGGCAGATCGTTGGAAATTATCAGAGATTGTTGTTAGAAAATCCAAACCACTTGAAGCAAGGTTGATGAAGCAAGGAAGAGCCAGGTGAATTTGAGGATGAAATCCTATCACCATTTGTGACAGACGTCAAGAGCCTACTAGAATCCCCGAGCACCTGCAGTGTGACTCTATGGGAGGTGTTGATAAAACAAGTGAATCACACCTGAACCAACGATGGACTGGTAACCAAGAGGGCCAGAGCTCATGGTTAGAGCATCCCAATTGCATCATGGGATTTCCTAGGTTCGATCGCTAGTTCTCAAAGATTTTAGATGCCGCAGCATCAGTGAAAGAGACTGAGAATGTAATGAAATTTGTGGTAGAAATTAGGGGGAGTGTTGGCATGTAATTTCTCCCACACTGTCATATTAAATGTAAATTTCTAGAATGTTATAGATGAGGATAAGGATTGAGATAAAATAATGTAGAAAATATTAAATGATTGTTATGTCGGCCTAAGTTCTAGAATGTACTAAGACCTCTATAAATAGAGGCAGTTGTAAGCTTTTTTATTCAGGCAATACAATTAAAGTTTTATATATTCTTTGCCTCAATTTGTGTTTATATTTATTTACCTCTGCCCACCTCCTTCATTTAGTATTATATATTTGAAAGAAATACTTGATCTTGATTAATACACTTTATATGTTTGTCAGTCCACAAGGCCACAGTTTCATATTTAGGGCATTCGATAATTGTATTGTGTCTTTAGTTCATTGAAAATATTTTAAGATTAGTGTTTGATTTCATTATCATAACCATTTTAGATTGAAATCTTGTAATCGAACCTGTCATAAAAAGAGAACCTGAATCTTGCTCTTCAAATATCATATCGATCACAGTTCATTGTGGGAATCGACCCAAGTCCAAAACCCCTTAATATCTCTGGTATTCACAAATTTACTTACCAGTTAGTTCTTAATATATCTTAAGAGTATCACTCTCTTTGAGCGCATTTCTTTGTTGCCCTTTCCTTGAATCTTTTCCCTACTCTAAACGACTTAAGTTATAAATTTCCTAGTGGAGCTTTGTTATTTATAAATGTAAATTATATTATTCTCATTGTCTAAAAATTAATAGATTTGTTACCCTATAATGCATCCAATATAATAAATTATATTTCTTTTGTTGTAAAAGCAACTTTATCCATATGATCGACCATCTATAAAAGCCTCATCTAATAAAGCCTTCTCTTTTGTTCACTTAATTTAACTTGTCTTCCTCTTCGGAATAGTGACCTTGACTAGAAATATAGGTAGACAGGAGTAATAGATGATCCCTTAGACTTTAGTTTAAATATTTATATTAAATAATGAGTTTTGATTCAACCTAGAGAAATAATATTATCTCACAGTTTAAATGTAAATCTTATTTAATGAGTTTATTACTCTATAGTCTAATAAGAGAAAGGTTAGCTTATCCTTTATTAGAGGATAATGAGTATTAAATTGGGTATAGAATGATCTAGATGTAGGATTTTATAAGTTTCAAAGAATAATTAGTTAGGGTCTTTTATCAATTAGAGGATCAAATGAAGAATAAAATTGGTGAGATTTAAAATAAAAGTTTGTTAAATAGTGTTGTAAGGGAATGCAATTTTATGTAAGGGTAAAATGCAAGAAAAAGTTATTCAATTTAATGTTCTAATTAAATGGCAAAGGAGATTGATTTCTCTCTATGAGTGTGTTGATTATTTTACTATGTGATCTAATTAATTAGAATATGGTTATCATTGTAATACATTAAAGTTGTAATCTTAATACTAGGGTTTCACATTAATTTGTCCATTAGAGAGGATTGCTTGGTTATTGATGTAGTTGCCTTCTAATATAGTTATTTCTAGTAAATAATCTATTGAAATAAACTAATTGGTTAAGTTTAAATGAATGAAAGGAAGTTAGATGATGTATTTTGTGTCTTAAGAAATATCTATTTTAGGGTCAAAATATTGAGCTGAGTAGAATGTGTTTTGGTAGGATTGACTTATCACTTGAAACCTTATAGCATAGGTAAGAGTTAAATTGACTAATCAGACTTGATGGAAGTATAACTACTTTGATAAGATTATGGAAATGTTTTCACTAATGTCTTATGGAATATATTATAGGATTGTACATTCAACTACACAATATTGTTTTATCTTCAATTGTTTGGAACGTTCATTTGTGAACATATATGTTATTTGTGGATTGGGAGTTACCTAACTTTTGGTATGGTATGTTTACTAGATGATGTTAAGTGTTGTGTTATGAATAATAGATTTGCTATGTGGTAATAATGTATTTTATGGTTGCATTTCTTATTTGTGTGCTTGTCTTGGTTAATATTTAAAGTGGGAGTCATTTGTGCGAAATTGATAAGGTCAGTTTTCCAGAGGCTTAGAGGGAATATTTTTGGTATATAAGGATTCTTTTGGTTGGCTTCACCTTGGATGAAAAATTGATAATGTTTTATATTTGATTTGATCAATGATCGTTTTACCTTGGAATTGGATGGTAATGTGTGGGTTATGTGCATGGTTTCATGTGATCAAGGTTAATGTGCAAGATGGTAAATGACTTGCTTGATTTGTAAGGTCTACTAGTTGCAAGTAGGGGGAGTGGCTCTTCATGGGGGCCAAGACCCCAAGTGGTGCCTAGGATAACCCATGGAGAGTTTCTTAAACCAGTGATAATCTAATTAATGAATTAAGGGGTTGGGTAGTTTTCACATTAATCAAGATAATGGCAAGTCTCACTCATGTCTCAAGTGCTCTTTTAGGATTGAGATGAGATGAGAAGGCTTGGAATGGAAATATCAATTGCTTTGTCCTAATGAAAGGTATGTTGACTATGTATAATCTTGTATGGGGGTCGGGGATTGGGACAAGTCAATAGGATAACCTAGGATGGGGGTCAAGGCCTAGGAAGATTTGCAAGGATAACCCATATCAAGCTATATGATGACACTCCTCCCTATTGTAGTCTATCATTCCCTAGTTATGTTATCTTCTTTTGTTGTATGTGTTCCTTTTGAAGTGAAGTCATTGTTGTAAACAATCTAAGCAGTGTATCTATTATGTGATGTTCATGTTATATTGTGTTATGTTGGAGCCATGTTTAGTCCATTTTGTGTTAGCCTTCTTTCCTCTTGACTGTTTGATGTAGTGGGGCCTTATTGTTATCTCGTAGTATGGGGGGTGGACGTTAGGGTTCCACATGGTCGAGTGGATTTGTTGTGCCTTTAGCACACATGCCCCATTCAGAATGGTGACACTCTTTTCTTTCACTTTGTTGGGTCATTCTTTCACCGCCTCATTTTACATGCACCCATTTTTGGTGTCCCAGATGGTCAATGTACCTTTGAGCTCCCATATTTGGTTGACCATGTTTTGTCCCCTTCGTCCTAGTAGAGTCTTGGAGCCATCCAGACTCTCCATTGCAGTTTTTTTTTCTGCTAGTGGCCTTGAGGCCTAGCAGGCCCGCCTAGCCAAGTTTCGCTAGCTGGGTTTCCTCTGGGCATTTTCCGTTCTAAATAGAAAAACCCTACCTCCTTCCCAAACCCTAGGACCCACTTCATTGATTTTTGGTCATTTAAAATTGCAACACTTTGGACTAGTTCTGACCGCTCCAGATTTGGTCCACTAGACTTCCATCCCAAGGACTCCTCTTTGCTTTTGTCGTTCCCAAATAGCGAAAAGAGTACGCCTTTCTGCCCACTAAGGTCTACTCTCCATCTTGCTACCCTAAGTTGAATGCTGAAAAACTTTCTCATCGTGTCGCTGGGTCATGATCTGCGGACTTCTACGGAGCTTTCACCATTTGAAACAACCATCGAGTTGCGCCCCTGCCTCCCGGGTCTCGACATTCCATTTTCTGACCCTGCCTACTGGGATTTGCCCACTAGAGTCGTGTCTGCCTTCATCTAATGCATAAGGGTGAAGTAAACACGTCTCCCTGAGTTCTGGGTTTCAGCCCCTCGATTACCTAGAAAAACTTATCAAAGAAGACCAGTGGCCAAACACTCTATTGGGTCCGGTCCACCGAGCCGCTCTTGCCAGGCTTTTGTGCAATGATCGTTGTTCTGAACGGTGAAACCCTCACGCCTTTCGCTCCCCCAGACCCGAGCACCTTGAATTTCGAAGTAAACTCTTGGCCGACTTTTGACCCCAGAATTCCATTTCTTCCAGGTCATTGAAAACAACAAACTCCTAACAACTTTCCAGCATTGAACCTCCAGGGGCCCCCAAAGTTGAGTAAAATGACCTCAAATTTGAAAACCAACCTCGACCCACATGCTCAAATTTGACCCTCTTCGACTCGAGCCTTTCAAACCATCAAAATGTGAAGATGGGAGAAATCACCAGGATTGTCCCAACCTGTTCGCCCTTTCAAAATAGCATTCTTGCTAGGGAAATCCGACCCCTTGGGCCCAGATTGTCCAAAATCCCTTAAGAAAGTGACTAATGGCATTTGAAAGAGAAAATTTAACTTCATTAATCATATGATGTCTAATTGGATTTAGTTCATGAGATTTTGGCTAAATGTTAATGCTTTCATAATTGGTTGTACTTATTACATCTATGTTTGCAAGATATATGGAATCAGTTGCAAGACCCTTAGGGGCAACTACAGAAAAGGACAAAGGAAAGAAAGTAGGCAAGACTCCTTGTGGAAAGGAGGATAAAGACCAGATGAAGTTCTAGTTTCAAGGTGAGCCTCTATGTTCAAACATCATCACTGACTAGAAGGAAATCACAGACACCAATATTGGCCACATCGATATTGATGAGTTCAAACAATGCAAGATCAATTAGACAAAGTGGGATTGCAAAATTAGCAGGCTTCCCCCTATCTCTCATTGCCCCTAAATTGGTCATGGCTTGTCAGCAGGCCTACTAGCCACAAACAAGAACCATCGTCAATAGAGACGGGAACATCCTCGCTGACATGTCAGCTGAGGGAATTACTAGGACTTTTCACATTTCTACCTTTGAGGAGATGGAGATTCCCACCATGGAGAAAGGAAATGAAACTTGGGATGAAGACCCTATGGGCTGCAAAAGATTAATAAACCAGTACTAGCTCAAGGAGAAAAGGGGAAGCGCTGCAAAGGTTCCTCAAGAGCTCTTTCACAATGATTTCTATGAGGATTACCATGACTTGGTAACCATGCTCAGCAGGATAGTGGGCCTCCCTACTGCTGCATTTTTCCAAGAGTGGATGGTCTATTTTGTTGAAAAAATCCTCTGTGGGACGAATATGTCACCACGAAAGCCTCATTCTACTAGGGAGGCATCATAGGCGACTGCTTCCACGAGCAGTTTATGAACATGAAAAAGAGCTCTAAATTCTACATGACCTCCTATTTGGTCTATTCCTAGCTAAGAAAAGGCAATACAACATATTATTTGTGGCATGAGATGAGGAGCCAAGACGAATATTGAAAGCCTATGATAGATATCCCTAGCTATAGTTCAAAAACTTCAAAAAGGAGTACTGCAGGGTGAATGACGCCTTCATCAGTCACATCATCCAGTTGCTTGGAGGGAAATTTGAGAGAAGGGTATCTCACAGTGCACGAGCGTTCCTGAAGTAGTTCGCCTTCTTGTTTATACAATTCCCCAAATTCACATATATGCATGCCCAGGGCTTCACAGAAAGGCCGAATAAGCTGCCCCGGTACCCTAATGATTGGATCATACTCTAGAACTCTCTCAACACCTATAGCATGTGCATACCATCCTCAGTAGCAAACATTTTGTAGGGATCCCTTATCCATTAGCCTTCGGTCAAGGGATGTATAGTACTACATATTTCCCAGTGCACGGGAAATTCTAAGAAGGAATTAACGGAGTACCATTTCCACGTACATACTACTCACCCACAAGTGGAACACTATGGGCATGTAAGAAAGGCACTGGGACCAGAGTACACCCACCTACATCACATTGAAGATTTCTAGGTAGACTGCCAGTATGAAAAAGAGGTGTGTGCAAGACACTACATGAGGATGATTGCATACTTCATAAGAAGGGTGCAGCTATTTCCTATACCAGACCAGGTTGAGGAGGATGAAAGCACCATTATTGATCCCAGATATAATGCAGTCTCCAACTTGTCATTGCCTGCAATAGATTGGGATGAACAGGAGTTCAATGACCTCGACATTGTAACTAAACCAATCGTGGCCCGAACTGAAGAATGGGTTAAGGGACAAGTAGCCCAATTAAAGCAACAAGGTGTTATCTTGACGTAACAAGTGCTCAAGAGTGAGCCTAGTGCCACAAAATATGTCATCGCTACAACTTCAACAGGTGGGACATCCAAAACTCCTCCGCTCACCAGATCAAAAAAGAGGAAATGAACTAAAATAGAGCAGTATCTAGATCCCAAGGTGTATACAAGGAAAGATTCAAGAGGCTCAACCTCTAAGAGGCCCAAATGAATGATAGCTTCTGCAGAGGAGCCAATAATTCAAGGAGAGGAAGAGAAAGCAGATCAGTCAGAACTTCCTCCGGCTCCCCCTTCTTCAACCACCCTGACATATGTTTCCTAGGCCATGGTCACCACATCCCCACATGCGGTGGAAATCTCAGTCCATCTCACCTCCTCTCCCCCGACTAGGGCCATAATAATGGTCTCGACTCTTCCTCCACTGTGACTACTCTGCTTTCCTCTACCACCATGTCACCTACTACATCACTCCCATAGCAACAGTGAGAACACCAATGCCCACACCAGCATTACTAGAGGCTTTCTCGTGGCACATGTAGAACATCCCTTCCAAAATCTCCATGATCCTTTTGGACCCCACCATTCAAGCTACCTTAGCACGAGTCCTTGCTAGTGCTGCACCTTCATAACCTCCAACCAAACCGCCAAGAATGGAGGCCACCATGTTGATTTATGAAGAATGGGAGAGGCAGGAGAAAGAAGCCTCGAGGTCAATGTAGGAGGAAGCCGACGAATACCATGAACACCTAAAGTATGAACATCGGCTAATTGACAGGGTGGTTCACGTAAAGGAAGAAACAGGGTCTTCTGAGAGTGGAGATGAAGAGGAGGGTACAGGTGGTAAAATCATCATACAAACCTTCGATGATGATCTCAAAGAGGAAATGGCTAGACAACTGAAGCATGATGAAGAGGAGATAGAAAGGTCACCTCCCATAGAAGAGAAAGAAGGTGGTAGCACATCAGAAAGTGTAGAACTCCCTGCAGGGGAATAGCTGGGGGTTGTGCCACCTCCTTATAGAGAGGAAGGAAATGTAGAATAGGAAAAACCTGAGGATCTTGGGCACGAGGACAAACAAGTCGAAGAAAGAAAAGAGAAGGAAATTGAGATAGAAGAAGCCCCACAGGGGTGAGTACCTACTAAGCCTCCCGTAAAATGCCTCACATTCACCCAAGACTCCAATGAGGAAGAGGGAGATGACACTAGGATGGAAGAAAGGGCTCCCATGGGTGAGCAAAAAAAGATCTAGATAGAGGAAGGTGAGGGTGATCGAGAATTTCCCAAGGAAAAATATACAATGCCCAAATGGCTGGAGAAGTAGATTGAAAAGAAGACTCACACCCCAAAGGACCCAAGAGTGAGGCTAGAGGCTATCCTATCCCAAGCGTAGATCTCAACGAAGAAGGAGAAGAACCCAAAAGTTAGATCCAAGGTAACGATGGATGCTTCCAGGTCCCGAACTATACAAATAGCAACACCGATGGTAGGCCAGGGGGAATAAGCTATAATGTCTCCACCATTAACTTGGGGACTGCTACTAGAGAGCAGAAGGTGGGGCATCTCGAGGAGTCAGTGGCTACGATGGTGCACCTAATACAACAAGACAAGGTCTCTAAAGATGAGCTCAAAGAATAGGTGGCCGCCTTGACAAATTACATTCAACAATGGTCTTTATTTGAAGACTTTCCTACCATGTCTGATGCTCCACCCCAACTACTATCCAAGGACCAGATTGAAAAAATAGAAGAGAGAAAGAACTTTTATAAAACTACAGAGAGCTGGTTCTGAAAGGTTCTATATGTCGAGAAGATGGGTATCAGTTGAGTTGTTCGAACAACCAACAAGTTCTTGGATTTATAGCAGTCCCTAGAAGGCACTAAGAAGCTCTGCATAGACTTCCCAACAACATACAATTCCATCTATCCAAAGATCAAGGCCATCCTCCAGCTACCAAAAGCCACATGGGAAAGCAAGCTCACACTAAAAGGGGACAATCATTGGCTAGTGGACATGTGGAAGCAGGACTTTGATAACAAAAGAGAAAGGTTGGAGCAGATAATGGATAAGGTGGATCTGGATATTGAATCATTCAAGGAAATCAGGGTGGATTGCACCCGATATTTGAGGCTAATGATAGGATATGACATTTCGATGGTGCAAATTGATCTAGAGAAAATGAAGCCTCATTTCCAAAAGAAGATGGAGGACATGATGTTAGACGAGATAACCATGGATTTCATGAGTTTTCCCACCCATGCGTTCGCCCAGTCAGATTTGTTCAGGGATCACACAGATAAATATGATGAAGACTAGAAAATACTTGAGGACAACTCAAAAGAATGTAGTTATCAAGTGTTATGGTCCGAGATCATAGAAGTTGACAAACTTCAACCGGTGATTCTAAAATTCATGGAGTATGCAGCTTTGAAGAAGCAAAAAAGTATCCCTATTATCAGTGAAGAACTTCTAAAGGAATAGCTACAACAAAAAGAGCAATCAACAAAAGACAAAATGCTATAGTGTTGTCACTAGAAGAAAAAACAAGGATGAGGACAAAACTATATTTTAAATTGTAATATATTGGGGGGTAGATAGAACCCTAGCTTGTAGTAAATCTTGGCCACACAATGAGATTGAATCTTGGACATTCGGTCTACTTTTTGGGCACTATAAATAGGGGGTCTCCTCTCATTTCCAAAGAGAGATGAGTTGTTGTAAAGACATGTTGCTGAAATTTCTAATGAAAATACATTGACTTGGTACATTTTTGAGTTCTTCACATGTTTCATGATTCAATCTCCATTGTTAGATGCTTTATTTAGATTTACATTGTTGTTTTACGTTAGATTTGAAATGCTTAGATAGATCTTGGTAATGTTGTAATGTAGTTATGAAAATTGCTGCTGTGTAGATGCCTTCCTAGTCCATACTTTTTGCTATTTGTTGTTGGTAAATAGCTATGCAAAGTTAGTCTGGGCTTGAATTTAAAATTGCTCCACAATTTTATCTTTTTTCATGCATGTATATGGTGAATGAATGGCGAAATACCTACAGGTCTTAGAAGATAGCACAAATTTCATGAGACTGTGAATTTTCTGGTTAAGTGAAATTTTGTTTGAAGGAAGTTGTCCATGGTAGGAACTCCATGATTATTGTTCATAGTTAGTTGCAGATCCAGGAACCTTCTCTGTTTCCTGCTCTTTTTCTCCTTTTGTTTTAAGAAATAGCCTGTGCTAAGGTTCATTGCACACTGTAAAGTCAAAACTTGAAGAAAACATCAAAGTTTTACATCGATGTCCAAACCTACAATAAAATGCACCTTAACTCCCATCTCATAAACTTCAAATTTTAAGATCCACTTCGCATCTAGCTACGTAAGTCTTCCCTATGATTACCAAAAAAATCACATCAAACAGCAACTAAGGAGTTCCATGCAAGTCATGACCTGACACCTGAGAGACATTGGGGAGATTTTCAACAACTTGTTATTGGAGATTCCCTTTCAAGAGAGGTAGTGCACTTATGCACTACCTTTGTGGAGAAAGTGTGTAAGAACACCCATCAACTGGATTGTTCTTTTTCCTCCATTGGGTTCCTTTTTGTTGTTCATGTGTGTGGACGATGTACCTTATGTAGTAAATTCCAGATCTTGTTCCAGTTCGAGGAGATAGTTACTGTGTATATGTATTGGACTTGTATATCAGTTATACCATGTATTGTTTATTTGATGTTATTTTCATGTTTATAGTTGTCTTTGTAATGCAGTCATGGAACCTTAGAAGACTTAGTTTAGTTTATATGATATGTTATATTTTGTAGTTCATTGTTATTTACATTTAAAAAATAAATTATTCCATTATTGTAACTTATATGTGTTTTACTCTAGGGTTTCATGGAGGGGCGTTACAATCCATTATCCAAAGTCCTCTCTCCTATCCATCCTTCCATCCTTTACCATGTCTTGGTTCTCCCTTCTCATTGGATCTCATTCAATCCACCATCCAATCTTATCTTATCCACTCCATTTACCCTCTATCCTTCCAATCCAACCATCCCCCAACCATCTCAATCCATTCCAACCAAATGTAATCAATATGGAACGTAGATTTTTGGCACCTACTTATTTTCTATCACTCCTAGGGTTTTTCACCTAGAAGGAGAAAAGTGGGCTAAAAATGCTTATGTTTCAATCAAGACTTATGTAATGTATAAAGTTTTTAATGCTAAATGAGATTATATGAATCTATCTAAGCTATGAAATTGATTGAATATGAATGAAAAGCTAGGATTTAAACTATGTTTGAAAACACATTGTGTAATGCAACAATGAACTAGAAATGAATGCAAAACTTGACAGAAATGAATGAAACTTGAAGTGTGCACCTGAAATCTTGATGAAGGTTGGAAATTGATTCTAGAATGTTTTTGATGGTTATTTTTAGGCCTGGAGGAACTCATTTTCCATTCTGGGCGAATCAATCCCAGTTCTGTAAAACTGAACCAAAGCTCGTTTCAGACAAAAGTGTATCAAAAAATGTACAAAATCAAAAAATGACCTTGCAATGGGACTCATTCACCACTAATGGTGAATGATTCCACTTTTGAATGTTTGAATATTCAAAAGTGGATTCTGGAGCTTTGTGTATGCACTTCGGCTTCCTACAGGTGTCTCCATCCGAAAATGTTATATTTAGCTCTGCAAGTGACTTAATGTTGATATTTTGACTTGAATGACTTTGCAACTTGATCTTCAATGATTTCTAATCATTCAAGAGAGAAAAATCTTCATACAAACAAGACAAAAGCGAGATATGTTGAATGTTAGGGCATGGGAGTTTGCCTAAGTCAAGCCGCTTTTAGGTAATTAAACTAAAATGATTAAATAAAGAATGAAACATGCAACAATGGAATTTATTACCTTTCCATGATGATTTATTTTGAAATTCTGCAGCAATACATGAAGATTCACCCCTTGAATTCTTTAGAAAGCTAACTTGATGACTTTTATTGAAGAAACCCTAACTTGCTTGACTTGGATGAGAAGATAGATGATGAATTAATGATGAGAGATGTAAAAATGAGTTGTTATAAAATGAGAATAGAAACACTTATTTATAGACAATTGTTTCTTAGAACCTAATAATACCTCATCACAGGCCGACATGTAGTGAAAATAAACTTTAAATTTCACTTTTTCCTGCTCAAAGGTCAAAATGGGGCTAGATAGGACTCATGCACCACACATGGTGAATGGGTCCCACTTGGATGGGACTGATTCACCATACATGGTGAATGGGTCCCACAAGGGCCATTCTGATAGCTAAGAAGCTAGAAGATAAGGAAATAAGGTTTAAAATGCAACCTTGTCGGGTATTTGATCAATTAAAGCCTCATGATGCATAATATGAATTAATAGGGGCCTAATAGTGATTATGTGAATGTCAAATAGGGCTTGGGACACAAAAATTAATGTGAAAGTGTGATTAAATACACTTTACAACACTAAAATGAGGTCTAGATAGCCTAGGAAGGCATGAAAACCAATGCGAATGTGCAAGACACATTACAACACTAGTTTATCATTAATTTGAAGTTAAGAACCTTCTAGATTGATGTAATAATGTTATTAATCACATTTTATAATGTTGAATTAGGGAGAAATAAGTTAATTAAGTCTAGAAAAGCATGAAAGTCCTTTACAATATTTTACAACACCTTTACAAGACATCATTAAAAGCATGTTATTTGATTTGCAAGGGTTGAGGACCTAGTGTGGACGCATAAAAATCCTCACAACACTAGATTAAGACCTCATTAAATCAATTTATCATGAAATATTCCCATTTCAAGCAAAGGCTCCTTTTTTTATGGCACATTTAGCCCCCACTTCAGTGAGAGGATTAACTTATTTCAAACTCACAATAAAGTAGAGATTCAAGAGAGATCTATATGTGGGTCAAGTACCCCAAGATAAAAAATCATGCAAAGGCAAGGTGGAAAGAAAGATGGGGTGGAAAAGATGTACTCACTCTGGGGCCACATAACTAGTTATCCACGGGGTGAGAAAGCCCAAAAAGAAGTGGTTTAGTGAGAAAGTCATGTCAGTGTGCTGTCTTCCCACTGTATAATGAGAAAATTCATGCCAGTGTGTTAGCTTCGCATCATACTAACCACAATGAAAATTATTTTGTAAATGTTTTTGAATGATATGCAAAAATTTTGTTAAAGGGGATTTAGCTTTGTTCATGTAAGGTCTTCTTCTTAGGGAGCATTGTGCCTAATGTGTCTAAGAGAGGACAGGTCAGGAGGTTAGACTGTTATCCATGGGATGCCTCGTTCACATCAAGCCACTTCAGTTGATCATTATCCCTAGTGCCAAATCATTATCCATGGGGTGCTATGTTCGTATCAAGCCACTTCAATTGATCATACACTCTTGGAAGGCATGAAACCCAATGACACCACCAAGGAGAGGACACATCACAAGAAAAAGTAAATCACACCATGAAATTTGTAAGTAAATGTTGCCTATGTATGCCCCCACTTTAAAGTGGTTGCTAACACCATTACTGTGAGAAATTTCTTTAAAGTAGAAGAGAATAGGAGAGCTTATTCAAAAAGCCCTATGCCAAGTCATATGATTTTGATAACCTACATCATGAATAAAGGGACTGTCACATGCAAATCAATCTTTAAGACATGTCATCCACATCCCAAGCTTGTTCTTATACGTTCATGAAAGGTTAATGACTAGTCAAAAGAGACAACATCAAGTGGCATACGAGGATAAGGCTTTCTAAACCTTTTCCCCCACTTAGTGCAGGACAAAGGTGAGCATAGAATAGATGATGGTATGTTTCCCCTTGCAAGGGATGTGAAACATGTAATAGTGAGAATGCTATGATTCTACAACTATTACAAGGCAAGGAGAAACAACTAATGCTATTTATATATCGAGTTAGGATGTAACAAGGTTGAAGGTTTCTTGGTAAAATGGTTGTTGATTGGATGCATGTTGAGTGAAGGGTTGTTGGATGGGTTGATGGCTATGAAAGGACAATCACAAAGACCATGAGTTGGAAGAATGATGGTGGGTGTATTGTGAGCTTGTGTCTTGTGTAATGGTGGGTAAAGAATGATAGGATTCTTAGGTATGTCAAAAATAACTTCAACACACATAGGGGAATGATTAATGGTTGGATGTTTTTGAGTATCAAGGGTGATGATATGAGAAGAAGGCTCAATTTGGTCATTTTTTTTCTCGAAGGTATCATTCCTATGTGCCATAATATAAACCCTAGGAGGAGAGCTAATATTTTCATCACATTTCATAATGGAATTTGGAAAGATAGCTTCATCTCTCATAGGGGAGGCATCAAGAGAATGATAGCTAGGAGTTTCATGGTTGCGAGTGATTGGACCTTTTTGTTCAACTAGATGTTCCACCACGATATCTTATTCATGTGTGGAGAAGATATTAGGAGAAGAAAAGGGGATATTGTCATGATTATTGATACTAGGTAAGGTAGGGGAAATTATTTCAGCAAGTTGTGTGTCATAATGTTGTTGCAAGGGGGAGGAGGAGGAAGACAAGCAATATTTGCATGATCTTCAATAATTGTGTCTTCTTTCCTCAAGATACCTTCATCACCAATGAGAGATATATCAGGAGAAGAACAAGTATGATTATCATGATTATCGATGCTTGCATCCTCTTGTGTCAAACCTTTAGTGGATGATCTAGAAGAGATCAAGTCTTCAAGAGCTTCATCTAACATGTCTAAGTCATCACTACAAAAAGGTTTGGGGGATAAGTTATTGTCAATTTGTTTAGGCTTCTCATGAAAAGCTTTAGAGGATGAAGTGAGCGAGATAAATTCCTGAAGAAATTCATCTAACTTGTCAATTTCATTACTACTAAGAGGCTTAGATGAGATGTTATTTTGAATTTGAATCATGTGTTTAATTGGATCATTTGATGTGTTTTGTGATTGATTGTTTATATATGCTAAACTTTCCTCAATGTAAGCTGATCTAAAATGACTATGAAATAGAGTTGAAAATGGAACTTGCAAGAGTCTAAATTCCATGAATGTAAACAATGCTTATTGCTAATGATTTAAATGTATGAGAATCTGTGTAAAATGCATTGTAAAGACATAGGATGCAATGAAACTTTTCATATTTCAAACAAAGTAATTTACTGATGACACTATGCAATAATCTAAAAATGAAATGTTGTAAATGCACAATTGGAATTTAAACAATGCATGAAAGGAGCTAATTTATGCAAAATATCATGAAATGCATGCTACACAAATGCAACTGATTGGTATATATAGGTTAAGGCACCAAACAAAAGCCTAAAAAACAAATTTTTGAATTTTGTAAAATGTTGTTTCAGGGGTCAGAAGGGACTGATTCACCCAGGGTGGCGAATGAGTCCTAGTATGGCCTTTTTTCTCAACATTTTCAGAAATTTGTGATTGATTTTTATGAATTCTAAGTGCTATGATGCAGAGCTAAATGAAAAATACAGAATTTCAGAATATGTAAATGGATTTAGATGCGAACAATGCAACCTAAATGCACTCTTTATGAATGTAAATTTTTGAAACATAAAATGCAAATGAATTCATTCAAATCCTAATGCAAGATCAATACAAGATAGATGTAAGATGAAGGAATCTAAAATAAAACAAGAAAATGTTCTTAAAAAGAAGGTTCACCAAAATGGAGCATAGATTTTTGGCACCTACTTGCTTTCTATCACTCCTAGGGTTTTTCACCTAGAAGGAGAAAGGTGAGCCAAAACTTCTTATATTTCAATCAAGATTAATGTTATGTATGAAGTTGTTAATGCTAAATGATATGATATGAATGCAACTAAACTATGAAATTGATCGCATATGAATGTAAAGCTAGGATTTAAACTATATGTGAAAACACATTATGTAATGCAACAATGAACTAGAAATGAATGCAAAACTTGATAGAAATGAATGAAAATTGAAGTGTGCACATGGACTCTTGATGAAGGCTGGAAATTTATTCTGGAATGATGCTAATGTTGATTTTCAAGCCTGGAGGGACTCATTTTCTATTCCGGGTGAATCAGTCCCAGTTCTGTAAAACTAAACCAGATCCCGTTTCAGACAAAAGGGTATTCGAAAATGCAAAAAACCAAAAATTGACCCTAGAATGGGACTCATTTTCCACTCATGGTGAATGAGTCCACTTTTTAATTTTTGAATATTCAAGAGTGGATTCCAGAGCATTCATTTTGCACTTCAGCTTACTATAGGTGTCGACTTCCAAAAAAATCGTATTCAAGTTTGAAACTGACCTTTTGTTGTTATTTTGACTTGAATGATGAAAAGATGACTTGAATGAATTTGAAACTTGATCTTCAATTATTTCCAAGCATTCAAGAGACCTCAATCTACATACAAACAAGATAAAAGAGGGATATGTTGAATGTTAGGGCATGGGGGTTTGCCTAAGTCAAACCCCTTTTAGGTAATTAAACCAAACTGATGAAATAAAGAAATGAAACATGCAACAATGAAATTGATTACCTTTCCATGATGATTGATCTTGAAATTCTGTAGAAATACATGAAGATTCAACCCTTGAATGCTTTAGAAAGCTAGCTTGATGACTTCTAATGAAGAAACCCTAACTTGTTTGACTTGGATGAGAAGATAGATGATGAATTAATGATGAAAGATGTAAAATTGAGTTACTATTGTAAAATGAGGATAAAAACACTTATTTATAGACAATTATGCATTAGTACCCAATAATACCTCATCACAAGCCGACATGTAGTGAAAATAAACTTTCAATTTCACTTTTTCCCGCTCAAAGGTCAAAATGGGGCCAGAAAGGACTTATTTGCCACACATGGAAAATGGGTCCCACCTAGATGGGATTGATTCACCATGCATGGTGAATGGGTCCCATATGGGCCATTCTGATAGCTAAGAAGCTAGGAGATAAGGAAACAAGGTTTAAAATGCAACCTTGTCGGGTAGTTGATCAATTAAAGCCTCGGGATGCACAATATGGATTAATAGGGGCCTAATAGTAATGATGTGAATGTAAACTAGGTCTTGGGACACATAAATCAATATGAAAGTTTGATTAAATACACTTTACAACACTAAAATGAGGTCCAAATAGCCTAGGAATCCACGAAAGCCAATGTGAATGTGCAAGACACATTACAACACTAGTTTATCATTAAGTTTAAGTTAAGAACCTTCTAGATTGATGTAATAATGTTATTAAAAACATTTTATAATGTCGAATTATGGATAAATAGGCTAATTAAGTCTAGAAAAGAATGAAATTCCTTTACAAGACTTTACAACACCTTTACAAGATGTCATTAAAAGCATGTTATTTGATTTGCAAGGGTCAAAGACCTAGTGTGGACACATAAAATTCCTCACAACACTAGATTAAGACCTCATTAAGTCAATTTATCATGAAATATTCCCATGTCAAGCAAAGGGTCCTTTTTTCTATGGCACACAATCATAATCCATGTAATCCAATCTTGCAATCTAGAGCATCATCCATAAGAAATCTATGTTTTCAATCTAAATCAATTGATAATCTATTCATCCACTTTAATCCATTATCATCATAGGGATATGTCTTTCCCAATCACCACATTGTTTCAGGATGTGTCCTTCCCACATCAAACAATGTAATCATCATCATCAATCAATGTATCAATGATTTTTAGCTTTACTTGGAGCATAGTCCTTGTTTGCTTTTGGTTTGTTGTGCATGCTTTCTTGTTGCTTGTGTGTTTTATCATTATTTGCATTTATCATAATATTTTGCATTATATTTTCACAAGGGTATCATGGTATTGTTGATGATTTTTTATGCAAAGCAACAACTCAGACAGAATATGAAATCCTATCTCTCTTGAAAGGTATATCTCTATCAGCAAGCCTCAAGAGATAACCCCAAAGTCTCTAATGTTAGGTCTTGAGAATGCATAAACAACTCAGTGATAAATGTGAAATGTTGGTAATCACAAAGGGACCTTACTATAAGCAAATACTAAATCTTGAACTTATCAGATCTAGCAATGTAATGATACTTCAATCCTAAATCTAACTCAAATGATAAAGAAATAAAAAAAGATTAGGGTTTCAGAGAGATATTTAAATCTAGCTACTCCTAAGATTAACAATGTAAATGATGAAATACTTGAAATGGACCAATCCCTCATAAACTAATTCCTACTTAACCCAGATGAACTTGCAAACTCACAGAAACAGTGCAATATTCTAAGGTGTTAAAGATTTTTAGATCATGAACATTCATCCAAGACAACCCAATTGCAACTGAAATGAGTAAATATCCACAATTGAACTAAGCACAATGGATATAAAGCTCTAGGATAAATTTGCAAAGCAACTAACAATCAACTAGCTGAAAAAAGTATGGACCAGGGATTTTTGCAAACACTTCAAGCATCAAATCATGTACACTATTGAATCAGATCCAAATCTAAATCTAACATATATCTAATAACCTTGAGCAATTTGAAAGATAGAATCATAAGAACCATGCAAGATAAATTAACACAAACAAGATCATCAAAAAATAACAATGCTCTTCAATTGTATTGAATCGCCGAATTTCAACAACAATTCTAATGTTCTGTGCTACAGCACTTGCTCAGAATGAACTAACTTCTACCTCTGCTCTACTACCTATTTCACTCTAAGAACTATCTCTATCAGTGTATCTGTCTATTTATATGTTAAAAATGAGGCGAAGTGCCAAATTTATAGAGAACCCCAAAGCATGTCGGCCCAATTTAGATTTTATAAAAATAACTAGCCATAAAACAGGTCGGACCAAGGAGAATTCAAAATAAAATAAATTAACATTAAATGCTTGAACTCAATCCAGGCCGGCTTGGGATCTTCAATGCAATTTGAACCAATGCAGAAGTTTCAATCCAGCCCTATATTAACTGCTTCCTTCCTTATCCTATGTGCACCTCACCAAGTCAGCCAAGAGGTGGAGTAACCGGTATTTCAAACTTCTTCCATAGATATAACTTCATCTCCAGAACCTCCTTGCCGACCTAGTTTGAATTCAGTTTGCACTCAGCAGAAAACCACCATTAATAATGTTCATTAAAACATGAAGATCAACATTAGCCCATCATCAATAATATATTCATCATCCAAAAAATCTAAGCAAAGACTGAAATTGACCCAAGAACATCGCTAAAGCATAGACTTCATAGTCCGGGATTTCAAGCCAGTCACTGAATCCAGGCCAGAGAGGAAATTTTGGGGAAATCCAGACTAGGTTGATTCTGGCAAAGAAGGCACAAAATCAACCATAGATCACCAAAAATGCGGAAAATATGCAGATAACAATGTGTAATTTATCAATTAAAATAATGGAATAATAAGAATTTATCATTAAAATCATCCATTTCACCTGATTTTCAAGTTTCACAAAGCTTCCCAGAAAATCCAGAAAAATTTGGCTAGACCAGATTTCCATGAGAAAAGGTTAAGTTCTAGAGTTATAGCACATTCCAGGAAAATGGAGGGAAGGAGGAGACACCGAGAAAATCCGACCAGACAGGAAAATCCTGAGGTTGACAGAAATCTCGAACATCAACATCCTCTCACCATTTCGCTCAAATTGATCGAAAGATCATAAATTTGAGGACCCTGGGCATGGAAATCATTAAACTTGAACCTCCTACAAATCTTCTTTGAATTCTAGGTTCAATCGAAAGCAAATCAAGATGAAATGGCGATGCCCTAGCCATGAAACCCTAAATTTTAACCATGAATGCACAAAGCAAGCCACACACATACAAGAATTCTAACTCCAATCAAAACTATAGCATCAAATCACTACTCACATTCATCAATCAAAATCAAGGTAACATATACATACCATTTGATGAAGTGGAAATCGATTCTTAGAAATAACAAATGATAGTTTAATGGCATCCAGTAAAAAATAGCAATGATAATGCCTAGGAAATCATCACCAAATCCAATAACTTAGAGGCTCAGCATGCCAAACTCAAGTCCAACATTCAAAGAATAAACTTCAACTCAAGAGAACGTGAATGGTAAACATAATGACATAAGGCTAAAAAATCAACCAAATTCAGAAAACTGACTGTACAACAAAATTCCAAAAAAATATGGCTTAGGCAGAATTCTGCGAAGGCCAAAAATCTCTAAATCACAGTGTAAAGTAGATCGAGGTAGACTTTGAGTGCAATCTGGGAAAATCCGGATGGGCAAAAAATATCTAACTTTGGTAAGAACCCAAACTTTGTCCAGAACTTAGGATTTTCAACGTGTAACTTAGGGAAAACACTTGGGAAAGAAAGATAAACACTTTAAGCTCATGCCAAGGCAATGTAAATCCTCAAAATCAAATGGGCCAAAACACAAAAGTGAAAGAAAAAGAGGGTCCCTGCTTTTAGCGGAGGGTGTGTGCGAAAACTGCACAATAAATGGTGACTCTACTGGTCAAATGCTCCAAAGCATTTGATGATGGACAAGAATCATGAACCTAGAATCTTTGGTTTTGATCTCACTATCAGAAAAAAAAAATCAAAATGCAAGATTAAAGAATCTGAACCAAAAGCAGACTAAACCTTCCATAGACTGAAAATCCAAGTGTGTGCACATGAGCTCATTTCCCTCTTTGAGCTACTACGGAAACCAAGTTCAATCAGGTCAGGCTACGTAAAGATTCTAACTTGAAAAACAACCTAGATAGAGCCTCGCTTCCAGTTAGGCATCCATAGCCCCGATGAGGTTATCGATGTGACTCTCTCGAACATAGCTCCTCTACCAGTTAGGCATCCATAGCCCTGGTAGAGATATTTGGATATGCCTGATAAGTTGAATTCATTTGATTTTTCAATATTTTCTCTTTTCTTTTCATTTAATATTCTTTTCTTTTCACTTTTCATTTCAACCTGTGAACAATGAAGTTCACACTCAGGGCTAAGAACCACAATGGAACTGAAGCAGAAATAATATTTTTCACCTTACAAGACCTCACAAGGACCCTACGGCAATCCCAAGATTTTTAAGATGTATAAAAGATATAAGATTTCAGAATACTTCAAATTCAAATCAAACCAGTGACCCATCCTCTTTAAATCAGACATTTATAATGCATGACGATAACAAAGACCTCAACCATCCTTTCAAGATACAGGATTAAATTTCATCAAGGAAATACTCAAAACAATCCTAGACAAAAGAATATTTTCTATACAGGTGCAACACATCCAAAAGAAAACAAGAAGGCCTCTAGAGTAGGAGGAAAGAAAAAACACCAAACCAAAAGTAGACCCTAAACTAACCAAAATAGATGAAAGCAAAGCAGAAAGGGAAACGTACTCTAACCAAGCGAAGCAAAACAAAAAGGAAAACATACTCTAACTATATACAGGAAAAGAGTTGAAAACAACTCAAGATTGTAAATAATGTTTCAAATACAACCCATTGATAAGCAATGGGATATCCTCCCCAATGAGAGTTTTCAAGCGGAAAGCATTATCTCCTAGGATTTCTGAAATCTGGTAAGGGCCAAGCCAAAGTTTGTCAAACTCACCATGCTCCCCCTTACGATCATGGGCTTTATCTCAGTATAGAACCAAGTTAGAAATCCGAAAGGCTTTTACCTTGGCTCTTTTATCAAACCACCTTTTGACTACACCCCGATGTCTAGCAAAGTTTTATAGGGCTTCATCTCTTCTTTCTTCAAGGTGTAATAGCTCTTGTTAATGAATTGCAAAGTGGGGATCCTCAATTGAATTGGAAACACAAGTTCCAAGGCATACACAAGATGATAAGGGGATGTCCCTATGGAAGTCTTATGCCTAGTACGATCTGCCCACAGAGTAAATCTAAGTTGAGTGTGCTAATCCTTGGGATTCTTCTCTAGTAACTTATGGATGACTGTCAAGAGGTTTTTATTGGAAGACTTAGCCAACCCATTACCTTATGGATAGTAATTAGGTGAAAACTTTATTATAATCCAATGATGAAAGGCCCAATTAGAAAATTTCAATGATGCAAATGTAGGACCATTATCACAAACAAAAGATAAAGGACATCCAAAGCGATTGATAATACCTGATTCCATGAAATCAATTAGCACTTCAGAAGTACATTGTTTGCATGCAAAAGCTTCAGTCCATCGTGTAAAGTAATTAGTAATGGTCAGAATATACCTGTGACCAACAGAAGAAGGTGGATTGATGGGACCTATGAATTCCATCCCCCATTGTGCAAAAGGTTTTACCTCAAAGACCAGCTAGAGTGGGGTTGATACATTTTTGCAGTTGTTCTACTGCAGTCTGGAATAAGAAACAATCTAGTTTAGAATGGGAGGCATTATGGACCTTGCACCAATTCGGTAAGAGAAAGTCTCAGAAATTCATTTCCTTACCCAACTAAATCTGATCCTCAATGCATTTTTGAATGAATTCCTGGAAACTATCTAGTAAACTGAGCTAACTGTCCTCAAGATCATCATCATTTTCAACTAGTTCCACCAAGGTTTAAGTACTACTAGATTCTATCGTAAGGTCAACATGCATTGTTTGAAACATAAGGACCTCCTCAACATATGGTTCCTCAAAAGGGGATGCAAGAACATAATTACCCATACTTACTTCTGATATCAAAATTTCATTGGAGGAGTTCTGATATTCTGTAATCATGTACCTCATCCTAGGCTCTCTTTCAATTCTAATCTGGTTTGGCACTCCCTTCCAAGGAAGCCACATGTGAGAGTTATCAGTTGATACATATCCATTTAAGGCCCTGGTAAAGTCTCTTCCCAGAATCAGGCCATAAGTATCAAGTATATCATCCACCTGTATATTGATAACCTGCTGAATCCTAGGATCAGAAGCAACCTGCATATGAATCATGTTTAATTCCCCTACAACATTAACTTCAGTTCTATCTAATTGTGTAACTTTCTTTTGTGAATCAGTAGGAGTAATACCCAAAGCTTGACAGACACCAAAGGTCATTACATTGGTGGAAGTACCAGAATCTAACAAGCAATTGTGCAAGTACTTACCAAATATACAGACTGAGATCAGGAATGGAGGAGTCTCTATTTTCCCTTGAAATAGAGTTAAGGGAGTATCTACTTGAGCAACCTCAGTTCTATCTTTCTCTTTTCCCTTATCTCTAGGAGGCACATGAACTTGATTATGAGTCTGATTCTACCTTCCTACTGTTTGAGAGCTAGATACTTTATTGATACTTTCACTAACTGATCTATCTTGTGATATGGAATTTTCATTGTAAGCTCCTAGAACTGCATTCCTAATGGTTGGAACTCACAATAACTCAAATGCAGATAGACTTACCTTTAGTTTTGTTGAGTTCTTCGGCAACATAGTGGCTAGTTGTTCTTCACTCAGATCAGCAGGAGTCTCTTTTGGATAGTCGACCACTCTATCTTTAATTGCTTCAACACTCATTCCTTTTGTCATGTCCATCTGTGCTTGCCCTTCCTTTGACAGATACTGCTTAGACACATGAGGATACAATGGATTATTGTTGACATTAGGATCTAGAGGAGTGATGAAGCTATTTGGTGGAATGGAGGTGGTGACGGGGCCTCCAGCTGGTGGATGGCTATGTGGCATGTCTCTTAAATCATACTTCTTGACAGGCCTCTAGAAAGTTTGTACTTCTTCAACATAAGCTTCTTCTTCATCCAAGGGGCCATTGTCATTTACTGGATTTTCATCAAATAACTATGAAATCTCATCCCCATTGCACACTTGATCTGCCTCTTCCTTCAGTCGGTCTAATTCTTCTTCAGGCACATTATCCTTGCTTTGTGGAAAAGGAGCATGACTCAGTACCAACACTGGTGAGTCATAGGGAGTAGATGGCACCATTTCCTAACCATTCAAATTGTTCTCCACTTCATACTAGAATATTGAGGCTGTTGTTTGGAACTCTTGACAATCTAATTCAGAATGTTGGCTTGTTTTGGAGCCTACACCATCCTGATAAAGTAGCTTCAGCTAAATATCCACCACTAGGAGGCTTTTCTTGATTGACTAGCTAATTGACTAGTTGATCCAATGGGGTAGGGACTCCTCCAATGTTAGGCCTCATGTTCCAAGTCTTGTTCTGTTTAGGTGGTTGTCTCCTCTCAAAACCTTGTCCACCACCTTGAACTCTATCAAAGTTCTAGCTTGAGCATTTTCCCTTATCATAATTCTGCCTTCTATCATTATTATATCCTCTTTCATTATTATATCCTCTTTCGTTGTTGTATCCTCTATCAAAATGTTGTCCTTGTTGATTTTATCAACTTTGTCTACTCTGATTAGATTGCATATTTCTCTGAGCAGCTTGCAACTGACTGTTTTGGTTCCTCAAATAAGTTACCTCCATATTTAGCTTCTTTACTTGTTCAGTCAAGTCATCCAGTCTCTTCTAGTTAGGATTTCTATATGGAGGTTGGCTCACATTATTTTGGGGATATCCTACTGCAGTGCTAGTATTCAATGACTGGTTCAAAACTTTAGATTCTGCAAATATGGGGGATAGCTAGAATGAGATTGTGGATGAAGAGGCTAATTTGCATTTTGCTGGGGATAGCTGACTGTATGTGGCACTTGACTCACTAGAGGTCCTAGGTGAGGGACCATAGGCAACTGAGGAACCGGATTCATGATGGGAGAATGATTAGTGAGAGCTAGGTTGATAGTTGGGACTTGTCCAAGGTTAGCAGTAGGTCCTAATGATGGTAGAGGCCCAGAAAAATGTTGTCTTAAGGCAGTGTTGACCTTTATAGCCTCTGCATATGCATCAAGAAAAGTGGTGGGAGGGTTGTTTCTCCATTTCATGAAAGTGGTTGTCAGGCTGTCAAGACCTTCATAATAGACCTCTAAAGTAGTGGCTTGATAAAAAACATAAGGAGAATGTAGTCTAGTATAAACACGATGAAACCAGTTGTAAAGGACCTTATAGGCTCATTGACTTCTCTCTTAACATTAGTGAGCTGATGGTAGAGTTCATTGGGACTAATGGGAATCCTAAACTTCTACAGAAATGTAGTCTCCAGTTTAGTCCAATGTCGAATAGACCCAACAGGTAAATGATTATACCAATAGAATACATCTTCCCCTAAGGAATAAGGAAAGAGCCTACATGCTACATCTTCATGATTTATTCCTCTATCCTTAAGGATAGTCTGAAAAATCCTTATATGTTCCTTAGTAGTTCTATTGGGATCATTAACATGGAATTTTGAACAGAAGTGCTCAAGGTTCTTGGGCATGACATTGTAATTGGAAAAAGTTAATGGAGATGGGTTATTAGTTAGGAAAGCCATTGGTGGAGGTGGGGGTGGTAATGGCTGATTTATAGCTGGATGAGGTTCATGGATGGGAATGTCCTCAAACTCAGATGAAGATGAACTAGATGAAGATGAGAATGATGGAAATGATGGAGGTGAGTGGGTGGACAATGATTCTCCCCTTCTGTTGGTCCTTCTTGACCTAGTAGGGACTTGTAATTCTTGAAATTCCTCTTCTCCTCGAGTAGATCTGTTTCTTCTTCTGAATCTTTTAGGAGATATGGTAGACAAAAATTGATCCAGCTTAGCTTATTTAGGCCCTCCTTCTAGCACCAATCTATTGATGATGTTTTCTGCACAACAACTCAGATAGAATATGAAATCCTATCTCTCTTGAAAGGTAGATCTCTATCAGCAAGCCTCAAGAGATAACCCCAAGGTCTCTATTGTCAGGTCTTGACAATGCATAAACAACTTAGTAATAAATGTGAAAATGTTGGTAATCACAAAGGGACCTTATTACAAGCAAATACTAAATCTTGAAATTATCAGATCTAGCAATGTAATGATACTTCAATCTTAAATCTAACTCAAATGATAAAGAAATAACAAAAGATTAGGGTTTAAGAGAGATATCTAAATCTAGCTACTCCTAAGATTAACAATGTAAATGATGAAATACTTGAAATGGACCAATCCCTCATAAAATAATTCCTACTTAACCTAGATGAACCAGCAATCTCACAGAAATAGTGCAATCTTCTAAGGTGTTAAATATTTTCAGATCATGAACATTCATCCAAGACAACCCAATTGCAATTGAAATGAATAAATCTCCAAAATTGAACTAAGCACAATGGATATAAAGGTCCAGGCTAACTTTGCAAAGCAACTAACAATTAGCTAGCTACAAAAAGTATGGACCAGGGATTGCTGCAAACACTTCAAGCATCAAATCATGTACACCATTGAATCAGATCTAAATCTAAATCTAACATATATCTAATAACCTTGAGCAATTTGAAAGATAGAAACATAAGAACCATCCAAGATAAATCAACATAAAGGAGATCACCAGAAAATCACAATGCTCTTCAATTATATTGAATCATCGAATTTCAACAACAATTCTAATGTTATGTGCTACAACACTTGCTCAGAATGAACTAACTTCTGCCTCTACTCTACTACCTAATTCACTCTAAGAACTATCTCTATCAGTGTATCTATCTATGTATATGTTACAAATTAGGCGAAGTGCCAAATTTATAGAGAACCCCAAAGCATGTCAGCCCAATTTAGATTTTACAAAAATAACCGGCCATAAAACAAGTTAGGCCAAGGAGAATTCAAAATAAAATAAATTAGCATTAAATGCTTGAACTCAATCCAGGTCGGCCTGGGATCTTTAATGTAATTCAAACTAATACACAAGTTTCAATGCAACCTTATATTAACTGCTTCCTTCCTTATCCTAAGCGCACCTCACCAAGTCAGCCAAGGGGTGGAGTAACTCATATTTCAAACTTCTTCCACAAATATAACTTCATCTCTAGAACCTCCTTGACGACCCAGTTTGAATTCAGCCTGCACTCAACAAAAAACCACCATTAATAATGTTCATTAAAACATGAAGATCAACATTATCCCATCATCAATAATATATTCATCATCCAAACAAATCTGAGCAAAGACCGTAATCGACCCAGAAAAATTGTTAAAGCGCAGACTTCACAATCCAGGATTTCAAGCCAGTCGCAGAATCCAAGCCGAAGAGGAAATTTCATGGAAATCCAAGCCAGGCGGATTCCAGCGAAGAAGGCACAAAATCAACCATAGATCACCAAAAATGTAGAAAATATGTAGATAACAATGTGTAATTTATCAATTAAAATCATCGAATAATAAGAATTTATCATTAAAATCATCCATTTCACCTGATTTTCAAGTTTCAAAAAGCTTCCCAGAAAATCCAGAAAAATTCGGCCGGACCGGATTTCCACTAGAAAAGGCTAAGTTCCAGAGTTACAGCACATTCCGGGAAAACGGAGGGAAGGAGGAGAAGCTAGGAAAATCTGATCAGACAGGAAAATCTTGAGGTTGACAGAAAACATGAACATCGACATCCTCTCACGATTTCGCTCAAATTGATCTAAAGATCACAAATTTAAGGACCCTGGGCATGGAAATTGTTAAACTTGAACCTCCTCCAGATCTTCTTTGAATTCTAGGTTTAATCGAAAGCAAATCAAGATGAAATGGTGATGCCCTAGGCATGAAGCCCTAAATTTTAACCATGAACACATAGAGTGAGCCACAAACATACAGGAATTCAAACTCCAAGCAAAACTATAACATCAAAGCACTACTCACATTCATCAATCAAAAGAAAGGTAACATATACATACAATTTGATGAAGTGGAAATCAATTCTCAAAAATAACAAATGATAGTTTAATGGCATCCAATAAAGAATAGCAATAATAATATTGAGGAAATCATCACCAAATCCAACAACTTGGAGGCTCAGCACACCAAACTCAAGTCCAACATTCAAAGAATAAACTTTAACTCAAGAGAACGTGAATGATAAGCATAACGGCATAAGGCTCAAAAATCAACTAAATTCAGAAAACCAACGGTACGACGGAATTCTAGAAAAATATAGCCCAAGCATTATTCCGCGAAGGCCAGAAATCTCCGAATCATAGTGCAAAGTAGACCCAGCTAGACTTCGAGCACAATCTGGGAATATTCGGATGGGGTGGAAAATTATGAACCTGGGTAAAAACCCAAACTTTGTCCAAAACTTAGGATTTTCAACGTGTAACTTAGGGAAAACACTTGGGCAAACAAGATAAACACTTTAATCTCATGCCAAGGCAATGCAAATCCTCAAAATCAATGGGGCTAAAGCACAAAAGTGAAAGCAAAAGAGGGTCCCTACTTTCAGTGGGGCATGTGTGCGAAAACTGCACAATAGATATTATTTATCATGGTGTTATGGGAAATATGTCTGCACTTGACCTTTTTGATCACATACTTGGCACATTGTCATCCTAGTTCCTTATATCTTGGTGCATAATGCCAAGTACAATATAAAATCTACATTGCTCATATAATTGTAGCATGATGATCATCCATCCTCCCTCTCCATCCATGCTTTCATCATCCTTATATATATCCTCTATCCTTTTATCCTTCATCCTCTAGTCCCCCCATCCATTTTGAGAGCACACCCATGTTCTTTGAACCCGCATGTCCTCTCAAGGGGGCATACCACTACATCCTCGTCATCCTTCCTCATCCTTTCTAGTGACTGGGGCATCATGATTCTAATCCTAATCCCTTTCCTTGTAACACCCTTCTAAGGGACCTAGTGGAATAATACAAAAGACCTCAAACATCAAACCAATAATTTTTCTTTAAAGAAACTAAAGTGACACTAACTAATGTAACTCAACAAACTACCATGAATAACATCATTACATTAACATCATATCATAATCACATTATGACCTAAAAGTAACATTAATCATGGCCCACCTACACACCTATCCACCATGGTTGCCTAATGTTGCTACTACGATACATCTACACTAACTAAACCTATAGAAAGACATTTGATACACTAAGATCAAATGCAATAAATTCTTTGAGTGTAAATTAAATCTCATACATCAAATTACATATGATAACATAACTTAATTATAATTAAAGCTCATCTAACACTATGCCAATATGAACTAATCCTAATCAATGCCATGAAACATATACATAGAGATGTATCATATCTACTACTAACTTAAGCTCATAAGCATCATAAATACAACATTCCTGTGTTAACCTTTTGATTACATAATAAACAAAAATAAATATATATATTCAAGATTACAACAATTCATTTACTTTTCCTTTACAAGAATGCTACAATGTACAAGATTCATTCATTTGAGAGGTACATATATATATAGGGTATCTGCAGGATCATCATGGAAAAAATAGGCCCTTAAGTGGCGAAAAATTCATAAAATATCAAAGTTAGGAAACTTGATGTAAAAATTTGAATAAGTTATCTATATTATTTCAAAAATATGTAAAAATAGAATTTGTAGTAAATTGAATGTAGTTTCTAAACTTCTAGGTTTATTTAAACAAAAAAAAATCTATTTGTTGAAA